>JANIJH010000005.1:1253912-1273089 GCA_024520975.1 Erythroxylum areolatum | reverse complement strand
TTCCGAAATCCTTGTAATTTTGTCTGATTCTCTAAGATTGTGTTTGGCCTATATATTCTAGTCTAGAGGGATTAACGTTGGAATATATAGAAAATACTCTTACGATGAATACAATTCAATATGGTCTTCCTAAAACCCATACTCTAACATGAATCGATCCCATCAACGAGGAGTCATGTAGGTAAGTCTGCAGAGAAATTGAAAAGGTTCTTGAAATCTGCAGTTGCCTACTTGACTTGACCCTAATAAATAAGCCAAATGGAAGTCTCTAATATAAAATAAAATAAGAGAGGGACTCCTTTGACCATTGTTTGGAAGTGATACTAAAAATGAGTGGAATGGAATGACTTGTAATATTTTTTTTTCAAAATTACCCTTATAATAAAATATGCATAGTTGTCATGAAACTATTTTAATAACCCTAAAGCATTTCAAATTGTAGGATGCCCAGATTATAGTTTTCTCATTTTCCTATATAAGCAATTAACTTTCTTGTTCTTTTCCATTAACCCTCATCGCACTGTACTCTTCGTTAAACATTTATTCATGTGTCTTGTTATGGTTGATAATTATTCGTGGTGTTGTAAATCTATTTCTACACTTCGCAGTGTATATTAATAATATATTTAAAATTTATGAGCATTCACAATGCTAGCTTTATCAAGAACATAGTAGCTGTGGAGGAAAACGTTCATCAATGAAAGAAGCCAGTTGAAGGAGAAATACAATAGATGTTGTAACATGTAGCTACGTAAGTATTTGTTGTACTGAGGTTGTAATTTCATTAATTTTTTTAAAGTATTTTTGTCATTAAATTAGGGTTTGGAAGGCAAGCCATGCCATTCCATCCTTGACCCCCTAATTTGGGAGGTCACAAAATATTGAAATTTGGATGGCAAAGGATGGCTTTCAAAGCCATTAATTGCCATTCTATCCTGTTTCAAAATAAAGTCTCAAATAATGGCCTTAATCATTTGGGTCATTCTATTCCATTCCCTTCCATCCCTCTATCCACATCCAAACATACCCTAAAAGTTACTTCCCACTTTGCAGGCACATTTGAGTCCTAGAAAGTTGAAGCATATCTAGTTGACTATCTGAGCTCTTGCTGTATTCTCCATTGTTAAAAAGGAAATTGTGTATAATTCCGTCCTTTGTCTTGGTCTCTTTAAGACAATTTTCTGTTGCACTAAAGTGCTTTAATACTTCTCCAGCTTCTTTCTCCTTTTACTCCTATTCTTTTGAAAATAACTCTTTATCAAGTACGAGTAAAATTACGTAATAATAATTCTTTGATTTGTTGAGCTTATATTAATAAAATTTTTGTCCGTAGAGTATTTTCTATAAAAAATTTTAAAAAAATATTTTTAAAATTTTTTTTGAATGAATTTCACACAGTACTCTATGACAATATAAAAATAAAAATATTTTTAATTTTAATTATATTTTATTTTGTAATAAAAATTATTTATACGTATAAATATTATTTAAAGTATATTAAACAATATGTAAAGAACAATATATTAATTATTATATAATTTTAAACCATATGAAATATAAATAAAAAATATCTAACCAAATATTTTATATAGATTATAACACAAGTCAAACTAATATTAAAAATAAATATTAAAACATATAAAAAAGTCAAATGATATTATATAACTTTCAAAATAAATGTGCAGGTGAGTTTGTAGATATTGTACGAATTATGTGTAAAACATAAGGACAAAAAAGACTAAAAGATAGGCTTATTAATTAATCCTAAAAATCTACTTAAAAAATACTTTTTTGAGAAGCTCCAAATTTGAACTTCTTAAAAACCTGTATTTTGGCTGCTAAAAAAGTCATATCCATTAAAGAAGTATTTTTTTATTTTACAGTCAAATATTTATTTTTCTTTAAAAAGGCTTTTGTGGTGGAGAAAAGTATTTATTGACCTCCCAAAAGTTTATCTAAACAAACACAAAAATTTTCCAAACTCTGGTTTAAATTTAAATTTATTAAATAATAAATTAAGTTTATTAAATGAATTTAAATTTATTAAATATATATTAAACTAAGTTTAAAATTACCAATAGATTTAATGCAAATAAAATGATATTATTTAATAAATTATATTATAATAATAGTATTTTAATTTCAACTTAATTAATTTTTAAATTGAAGGCAAGTTTTGGAACAACTGATAAGGATATTCTCTTTTCTGCAGTAGCCCTTTTTAATTTTTAAATTGTTAAATTGAATTTAGGTTATTTAAATTAAATTTAATATTTAAATTCAAAATTTTACATTAAGTATTAAAAAAATCGGGTTAGGCCGGGCCGGTTTGTCCGGTTGTTGTTACTTAAACAGGTCCATGATTGAAACATGTCATCTTCCCCAGTACATGTCAATTTTACAACTTGCACTACTCTTAAGTCTATTAGACTTCAGTTTTCAACCTGTATTCAGTCTTCTGATGTTACCTCCGCGTAAAATACACTCTTTTGAATGTTTCTGTAGATTCAAAATTATTTCTTTTGATGAATAAACGATCTGGTTTCTCAAGTTTTGAAGAATCATGGCAAAAAGCTATCATCTTGGGATCTAATCAGTAGGAGAGAAGTTGGGGAAATTAGGGTTTGTAATGGGTGGCGTTAATGGAAGAGTAGTGGTTGCAATCTTGGTGCTTTTTGTTGCGTTGGATGTTTCCAACGCTTCCTTCCTCTCGACGCTTCGTCACTTGATCGAATCATCTCGTACCAAAACGACCGACTCAATCCAAGTAATTATTTTTTGTTTCTTAATATAATTTTTTCTGTTGTTTTGTGATTCGTATTTGATTTGGTTTCCGTAATTTTGGTTGTTCGTTTGGTTAAAGGTTTCTCCATCGCCAAGTCCCGTCCCAAATGTGAAGAACAAGACATCAGACTTGACTAACTCTAATGATCCGAAGGTGCGAGAAGACAAGTCAACTAAGGTTGATTCCAATAGCGTCAATGAAAGAGGAGCTTTGGCCCCGCCTCCTCAATCCAAGTCGGATGGTGGCAAGGATAATGGAGCAAAAGAGAATCAAAAGAAGAAAGGTGGGGAAAGGAGTAACACTGATTCACAGCCGGAAGTTGCCGAGAATTGTACTGGAGTGCTGAACAGATGCTCGGTCCCGAGATCGTTGACCGCTTGCATTCTTAGTTAAGATCGTTGACCGCTTGCATTCTTAGTTTTGAAACTGGTTAACCATGATTTGTGTGATTTGTACTGTTTCACATAACTGCTATAATGTATAGTTGCGTAGACATGCTGCAAGTTGCAAGTTTTTGGTTGGGTTGGTGAAGTGATCTTGATATGGAAATTGGATGGTTCCATTAAATGGCGTTTAGTTGTACTCAGGGCTATGGGTGTTTTAGTTGCATTATGAGACAACAAGGTGTTGCTGGTTGTAGTGGTACGTTGTTAGGATAGCAGAGGAGAATGAGTATTAGTTGGTTGTGGCTGTGCATAATCTTAAGCGTTTGAATGAAAATCGAGTATCCTTGTTGCTCTAGTTGCGCTGGTATCATATGTAAACATAGATGGGTCAACCTTTAGATGTCCCATCATCCACTTTCTAGATGGTAACTAGTTGCCCTTTTTTAGATAGTAGCTACTGGATAAATGGTTCCGCAATTCAATGAACTCTACAGTTGTCATACTTGAAGACTGATCCGGTATCACCTGGCGATATTAACTGTAACTAGACTGATATTATTAGATTTACAAGTATTCCTTAGCATTTTTCTCCTGGAGGACATTACACTTCACAACATCATTCCTGGATGTTTGGTTTCATTTTTTAATGGATTTCATTCTTCATGTTTTTCACACTGGCACACTTGCAGGTGGAAACTATACACATACCCATATATAAGGAAACATCATTTATGTATTTATGTAGGCTAGAGTTTGCTATATGAGTAAAAACCTGTTTTGATTTCTGCAAAACCATGAGAATTTAGGGATTAGAATTTAGTGGACGTATTTCTGTCAACTTTATATTATGTAAATTGGTGCTGATGATATGATATGTATAGTAGTGAATAGCAAGGGTAAGAGTATAATTGTACTTGTTTGAATCCCGCCCATATCTGCTATCATTCCATTTCAATAGTGACGATTGGTTTTTGTATAGCATATGAGGATTTGATGCATTGAAATAATTTGATTTATGGCTATAGATACAACATTCTACTTATTTTTGCAGGAACTTGGTCATTGATTTAAAGTGCTTTTTATCTAACCTTCATTTCTGGTTTTATTGAGTAGGTTCAAAACAACTGGTTATTCTAATTCAAAATGAAGGAGAAGAAACTTTAAAAGTGGATCTTTCTGCTCCAAATCCTGCTGAAAACACTTCATTTGAACTATCCAAGCACACAACTAAAAAGGTCCGGTTGCTTACTTTGTCATTTCAGTCTAATTTGCTTTGGACTATCCTGAGAAAAAAGATTGCTTGTTGATACAATGTGAAAGCTTATAAAATTTTAATATGAGGAAGATCAAATTTGTTAAAATGAAGGTTGTTGATAGAACACTTGCAATTAATCAGCTATGTATATCTTTATTGATCATTTTCACAGCTAAGATTTCCTTTCTGGCTTCAGATGAATTTAACTCTGAGTAACGGCTCTGGTATAGTTTTGAAGTCGAGATATGGGGAATGCCGTCTGCACTTAAATGCTCGTACATCTCAAGGGAATTTTTATGTGCGACTCCCTTCTTATGACCAGTTAGTTACACCAGTCAATGGTGCCTACTTCCTAATTGTAACATTTGTGATTTTTGGAGGAACGTGGGCTTGTTGCATATTCAGAAAGAGGAGACGACAGGATGAAATACCATATCAGGAGCTTGAAATGGGTATTTCAGAATCTGTTTTGGTAAATGAAGCTGATACAGCAGAAGGTTGGGATCAAGGCTGGGATGATGACTGGGATGATGGAAGTGCGGTGAAGTCACCAGCTGCACGTCACACAGGAAGTATCTCAGCCAATGGCCTTAGCTCTCGAACTTCAAACCGAGATGGATGGGATAATGACTGGGATGATTAGGGTCCCTTTTCCATGGGAAGATTAAAAAAAAAATGATGCAGTATGACCGAAGGTGGAAGAAAATTGAAAAGATTACATATACAAAATAGATGTAGGGATATATAAGCCATCCTCCACTTGCAGGTTGACATTCATAGAGTTATACGGAAGCAACGGGTCAGAGAGGCTATTTCATTTCTGAGGTCAAGAAGTGATACGTCTTTCTGCTTTGTAACATGTACATTCATTTTGGCTACAGTTTCAGATTTTTGCATTTTCCTTTTTTGGCACTCCTTCAGTTAAGTATAAAATGTTGTTTCAATTTTGCCCATCTGAGTGGAAGATTCCCGTTTTTTCTATGTTAGTCATGTCCAATTACATTTTCCATTCTGGTAAAGCACTAAACTGAACTCCACATTTTTCGTCTGTAGCTTCTTTAATATGCGAGTGTGTATCTACCTATGGAGTATCTGTAAAGCCGAAAATTGTCGAGGTATTTGCACAATTAGGTATAATCCAGGAGTCCGGGTGGGTTCTTCCTTTTCCTCAGCCTACAGGGTATTAGCAGTCGATTCTAACTCTTTGCTCAGTCTAAAGCAGGAAATCCACACTGCACATTCAATCCAAAATAAATCTCTGCTGCAGAGTTGGATTTTTTCTCCATAGTAGAGTTGATATTGGATTTGCCTTCTTTTTATATCGTATTGTCCATCTGCATAAAATTTCCTTACCGTCTGTCATAAGCCTCAAGCCTCAATTGGAATGCTTAGCTATGCATTGATACTAAAGTATTTCAGGTACCACTTCAGTTCAAACTAAGCCTGGAAGCCCGTGTACTCTGCTTGGTTCCTCCTCAACCCCTGAAAGAATTTCTAGTTTTGCCCAATACTTTTGGACAGTGTGAAGTGTGTAAACTGTGCAAGATTCAACTGTCAACTTACTGATAAAGAATGAACCTTTGTGTTTCTTTTTTAGTCACTTTACAGCAGAAGAGTGCCTCTGACCAAAACGCTGTATCCTGAACTTAAATTATGTAGCTTTACCAAAAATTTACAGGGACAAGTCTATAAATTTGAAAAAAAAAAGATCTATGTTTTGGGGCTCTGAAAAGGGACTTGGATCAACTGCCAGATGCGATGTCCTATGGTTTGAGAACCTTCCATTTACAATTCCTTGTTTCATTGGCTTCTCCTGACAAGTTGTCTGAAGTGAAATGATACAGTGCTTAAGGCGCATTATGTTGCAAGAACATGCTTAAAACTTTTTCTCCTTCACACGGCAGGAGCATTGAAAACCATGAAAAAGTTGCCACTTCAAACCACAAAATGATTGCCATGCACTAACTTTTGCCACTCCAAAAAGTGCATCAGGAGCTTTTTTCAGGAACCCCATGTGATTTGCTTTGATGATGTCCAAAAACCTCCACCTCCTCATTCAGTTTTGTTTCTGCGTTGCGGGGTCCAAGGAACGATTTGATTAAGTTTTAAACTTGACGTCTAAGCGTTAATCATCAACTCTACTTGCAGATACTGCAGAAGAAGACACCTTGTCTGGTAAAAACATTCATGGAGTTAGTTGGTTGTGTTATTACTGTATATTGATATCAATTACAATCGATACACACAGATTGGTTGTCTTATTACTGTATATTGACGTCAATTACAATCTATACACACAAATTGGTTGTGTTATTACTGTATACTGACATCAATTACAATCGATAACAAATTGGTTGCGGTGTTAGTGTATATTGACATCAATTACAACTTGTACACACAAATTGGTTGTGGTGCTACTGTATATTGACATCAATTACAAACCATACACACAAAAGGGTATGCGTTTGATTATAGATTTGAGAAAAGCAGATGCTTTTTTAGCACAAAAAGGGTAAAGTTCAGGCTTTGGAGTATGAATAAAGGAATAGCCTAAACCTAAGCCTTTGATGATCATGTTATTGACAGATGTTCACTTGCTGCTTTTTGTTTTCTCATTTTCCCAGCTTGCAGAACATTTCTCCAAGAGTCAATACACTCAACAATGGAGAAAAACATTCAGGTTTTCTTTTTCTTGTTCCTGAACTAGTCACTGCATTACCTTTTACTCCCCTAAGCCTTTCATGATTTGAATTGAACAATTAGTTGCAGATTCCCAGCAACACAGTGAAGTAATGAATACAAAAAAGTTTCAGTCTAGTATAGTCCATAATGTAAAAACATACAACTTGTATAAAATGGTAAACAGCACCATATTGAGCCGGTGAAAAGGAATCCAGTCGAAACAGGATTGAATTCAGAAATAACAGAACAGGTAGCATCACAACAGAAACCAAGAAATATTTAAAAGAAAAAGTTTTATTTGTTTGTTCTGTCCAAACAAGAACCTAAATGCAACAGAATTCAATGTCCTCTTCTTCTGCTTACGGATTCTTCTTCACCGGAGAGAAGCAATATTTGTTTGTTGTCGAACTATACAAGTTCAATTCATTCCATATCCTCTTGGCCCTCTGCAGGGCATTGAATAAGCTCCAAAATGTTCACAACTTCCTCCATGTCCGGTCGGTTAGATGGTACTTGAGAAGCACAAATAAGGCCGAGTTTTATCACCGGAATAGCTTCATCTGCTGGAAAATTTCCACGAAGTCTACCGTCGATGCATTCCTCCACTCTACCATCCTCCAATGCTCCCCTCACCAAGTCACAGAGCACCACCACATCATCCTCCATGTACTCAACTGGCCTTTTTCCTGTCACCACCTCCAATACCAAGACACCAAAACCATACACGTCACATTTCTCTGTTATCTTCACAGTTTTACAAGCAAATTCAGGAGCCATGTAGCCCAGTGCACTCTGGATTTTGCTGCTTAGGATGCAACGGTCTAGCATTGGCAACAGCCTTGCCAGGCCAAAGTCCCCAACCTTTGGCTCACCAAAATCATCTATAAGAATATTGGTTGATTTTAGATTGTAGTGAATGATGTTCGTCCGATGCAAATGTGCCAAACCTTTCGCCATTCCTAGAACTATGTTGAATCTCTGTCTCCAGTAGAGACAGTTTGTACCGGGTACATCATGCAAATGCTTGTACAAATTCCCACTAGGAATGTATTCATAAATAAGTAGCTGCAAGGATGGAGTCCAGTAATAACCTTCCAATGCCACAAGATTATGGTGCCTGATCTTTCCAAGTTTCTTCACTTCCCTCTCAAACTCTTCTTGGGATTTAATTAAGCTTGAAACTGTTAGTTTCTTTATAGCAACTGAACGCCCATCTCGAAGCATTGTTCGGTAAACTACTCCAAACCCCCCACGACCAATTTCACAATCCTTGTTGAGAAGTGCATTGGTCCCCGCAACAAAATCAGCATCACCAGAAAACATAACAAGCTTTCCGTAGTTTGGATCATTAGTAGGGGAACAACTGAAATCCTCCCCACCTGACAGTGTGATTGCAGCAGGAGAATGTGACCTGGAGGACTGCACATGGATGTTGAGGAGAGTAACAGCTATCACACCAATGGCAATTAACGCAGCTGCACCAATAGCTATAAGGGCGGAGATGCTGAGAACAATTTTCCGATGACGTTGACTTAAAGAAGAGCCATGAGAGGAACCAGAGGAGTTTGGATTGAGGACAATGGGCTTTGGATGAACTGAAGGGCATGAGCGGTTGACAACAGATCCACACAAAGATGGATTGTCAGAGACAGATGAGGGGGAAATGGTGTTGAAAAAGCCCCCGAGCGGTAGCTCACCTTCTAGGTTGTTATGGGAGATGTTGAAGGATAACATGTGTGAAAGATTTGTCAACTCCTTGGGTAAGCTTCCTGAAAGGTTGTTGAAAGACAAGTCAACACGTTGGAGGCTGCTTAGATTTGCAATGGCGGCAGGAATTGAACCACTGAGATTATTCTGAGATAAGATCCTGAAAATTTTCAAGCAGAAAACAAGAGGAAAGTTAGAATTTGCAACTAGAAACTGCTGATAAATTATGAGTCTAAAAACAAGCTAAGAAAAGGAGATATTAACACAAGCATTTTCATCAAGTGACACCTACTTGAATTTATCAGCCTATGATCAGTTTGAAAGTTATACAAATATCAAAACAAATGCCACTACATCGACATTGTATTATATGGATATTTCAGTTTGACAAGCCTATGATCAATACGAATCCTAGAAATGTTTCCATGTGCTCCTGAAGTTGTCAATAAGGTTGCTAACGATGACTCACATAAATGTGAAAACACATTTAACAATTAAACTCCAACGGTTCAACCTCTAATCAGGAATAATATGGGCACGACATTTAAGAGATTCACAATTAAAAATACATACATGTAAACCAATAGCTAATCAGTCAAGACCCTGGAGTGTAAGCTCTAAATGTGATAATGTCAATCAAAATCACTAAACTACAACTAGCATCACAACTACTCATAACCAGTACCAAAAACTTGGAAGCAACAGAGGGAATAACCAAAAAAACAGAAATGTAAAGCAAGAAACTCAAGCAAGCAAGAACTCACAAAGATGTTAGAGAGGAGCAGTTCTTTATTTCCGTCGGAATCTTCCCAGTCATTACATTATTTTCCAACCTGAGTTCCAAGAGTGAAACTGCTGCTCCAATCTCAGAAGGAATGGGTCCGCTGAGCCTATTATTGCTCAAGTCAAGAACTTGCATTGCCTTCAGTTCTCCTATGCTCGATGGAACAGAACCCAAGAGCTGGTTCTTGGATATATTCAAGAGCAGCAAGCCACTTAGGACCCCAATATTGTGTGGAATTTCACCAGATAAGGCATTTGAAGATAGATCCAGTACCTGAAGACCTCCAAGAGAAGCTGTCATGGATGTAACTGAAGGATACTTCAATGTTCCACTTAACTTGTTACCCGAAAGTGACACACTTCTTAAGCTCATCTTGAAAATCCATGAAGGAATATGACCAGACAAACGGTTTTGACTAACATCTATGCTCATAAGGTCGACGCAATTAACAAAAGAATCAGGCAACCCACCAACAAACTGGTTCATGGATAGATTTAGTTCCTTCAGTGAATAAAGACTTCCCAGGGAATCTGGAATCCTACCAAAGAATCTATTGCTAGAGAAATCCAAAGTCTCAAGATTTTTAAGTTCCCCAATCCAACCAGGAAGTTCACCGGTAAGTGAGTTTCTTCCCAGTCTAAGAGAATTGCAGGCACTAAGTTTCTGCAGCGATTCAGGAAGGCTGCTGGACAGAGAATTCTCGCTAAAATCAACTTGTTTCAAAGACAAGCACCTTCCTATGTCTGCTGGAACCGAACCAGAAAACCTGTTCTGTTGCATATTAATCAATCTCAAATCATATAAGTTGGCTATTCCTTCTGGAACTACTCCTTCCAAGAAGTTATCAGACAAATCAAGATACTGAAGCCCTCTTAGAGACCACAAACCAGGTGGTAATTCTCCAGTAAGCTGATTAGATGAAAAGTTAACAGTTGACAGTGCCAAGCAGGAGCTCAACGAATCAGGAATCTGCCCTGTAAGGTTGTTCCTAGCAAAAGAAACAGATCTAAGCGACCCACATTGCCGGAAAAAATCATCAGGGATTGTCCCTGAGAGACTATTGTCGCTCAAGTCAACAACTTGCAAACCCCCAAGTCGAACTAGATCCGGGTTTATAGTACCAGTGAAGTTGTTGCTCGACAAGGACAGAACTTGAAGAAACTGCAACCTCAAAAGTCCACGACCGATGTGCCCAGAAAGAGAAAAGCCATCAAGAACCACTTTTGTGACCCTAAGAGATAGTGGGTCGCATGTAACGCCGACCCAGTAGCAGGGAGTGTCGTCGTCTTCGGACCATGATATGAGCTTAGAGTCGGGGTCTTGTAGACCAGCCTTGAAGACTATCAAACCGAAGACATCATCGCTCAATGTCGGGTCCAATGACTGTGCAAACACTGAAGCTAAAACAAAAGAAAGGAAGAGTTTGAAAGGTAGCATCTTCAAATTTACAACTCCAGAACTTGATCAAAGGTCGGACTTTTTTTGAGAGCTTAAGGCTTCATTACAACAAGAGGTTATAGAACTTGGTACACAAAAAGCCATCGAAACAGAAAACAGAAATTATCTGGACAAGTAATGATGACACCAAACGCTTGTCGGGTTTGAAGGGTATAGAACAGAAAACCAAATTTCATCAAAAGGGAAGCTTCGGATGCAAAATATTAATGGAGGATACTACTCAGAATAGAAAAAGAGGGATTTTTTTGGACACAAATGGGAAGATGGAAGCTTTCCTGCTCTCATAAGAACGTAGAGGCAGGACACAATAAAGAGCTGAACTTTTCAAGAGTAACAGAAGAAAAAAGATCGAATGATAACAGAGAATGCTTCACCTACAATGAACCAAAAAAGAAAACCACTTTCCTCTTTCACATTCAAATGGAGAAAACTAAAAATGGTGGCACTCACTCAAAACACACAAAGAGATACGAGAAAGCACTCGCCTTTCATCCACTCAAGACCCAACAAACACAATAAACAAGGAACAGGAGAGAAAGTGGTATTGAAACAGAAACAGGCGAAAAAGGCTCGAACTTGAAAAGAAAAAGGTTCAGACAAAGCCAAAATAAACAAGTTGTTGTTTTGTGGTGGTGTTGGTGGTGATGGTGTCAATAAATGGAGGGTGTACCGTGTACTGTTCTCGGGTTCTGTGACCAAGAAGCAAGGAATCAAGGCGGTAAGTTCGCCGGAAAAAGCAGCGACAAGGGCGGGAGAGTATTAATGAGTTTACACATTCGAAGCTCTCGAATCAGAAGAAGAAGAAGAAGAAGAGGTAGACATTAATGATGGGGTCAGAGGAGAGATGGGGTTGGTGTTAGTGATGAGTAATAATAAAAGGAGTAAAGTAATGACACAGAGAAAGATGAGAACTTTTGCAAGTGCTTCTTTAATGGCGAATACACACACACACACCAGAGGGAGACCAGAGGGAGTAAAAGGAGGAGTCTTGAACTCCGCTAATGTCTGTTTTTTACTTTCTTTAGTCAAAGTAGAATCCAATGTGTCTGCTTCTGCTTCTGTTTTGTCTTCCTTAATTTTCTAACATTCCAAGTCAGAAACACTCTTTTTCTCTTCCAATCCTTAATTCTATTTTATGTTCTTCTTCTTCTTCTTCTTCTTCTTCTCCACATGTCAAGACAAAGACTTTCCTTTTTCATTACCACAAATCTTATTGCTTTTTACAAAGTTTCAGATATGTCCAAGGACCAATGCTAGACTTTGAAATGGTGACTTCAAGCTGAAGACAAATTGATATGAATACTGACTTTATGAATACATACTTACAAGACCTAAGCCTTATTAACAGATTCTTACAATTGAAACTTCATTTACAAGTGAAAATGGGTCCAAAAAAAATTAAAGTTTAAAAGTTTCGGTTGATATTAGACTATTATAAAATTAGACTAAAATAATTTAAAATATAATTAAAAGAGATAATTCTTATTCATTCAATAATTTAAAGTTTAATTAAAATTTTGTAAAATAATTTTTTTGAAATATTTAGTTTATAAGAAATTATTAATTAATAAAAATTAAATAAATTGATCAATTTTTCACAACAAGAGTTAAAATAGGGTGTTTGATTCTTTTTTTTTAATTTTTAGTTTTTGTTTTCAAATTTAGTAAAAAATCTTGTTTGTTTGAGTTTTTAATTTCTCTTTTTAGTTTTAGTTTCTTCCAATTTTCAAAAATTATGAAAATCATAAAAGGAGGTTTTTTGTTTTTTTCATAATATGATTTACTATCATTTAAATATATATTATTTAATTATTTAATAAAATATGAATAATTTAATTCAACATCATATTTATATATTTAATAAATTAAAATTAATTATCAATAAAATTATGAATAATTTATTTAATTTAATTTTATAATTAAATAATAGATAATTAAATTTAAAATATATAAATATTCAAATAAATTTTGATTTAATAATTAAAATATATTTTAAATAAATATTGATTTATAAAAAATTGTAATTTAAAAATAAATAATTTTATTAATAAATATTATATAAGAGATTAAATAAATTTATTTAATTAAAAATATTTTTTTAAAATTTTATCTAAAATGTAATTATTACCAGTGATAAAAATATAACTATATTAATATTAACAACCAAATAAGTTTTGTTTTTATTTGAAAGAAAAATATAAACAAAAAATAAAAAATAAAAAATAAAAACTATAACAAAAAAATAGAAGTAGAACCAAACGGCCTGACGGTTAAAGATTTTTATTATTAAACCGGTTAAAATTAATTAGGTTTTTTAATTTATCTTTGACCAATTTCAAAATTAAATTAAATTAGATTACATTTTATTGATCCCATTAAACTAATATGTGTTCCAATGAGAATATATTATGGTTAAACAAGCACAATCAAAGCAGATATCAGATCTCCATCGTCCCAAGAATCCTCATCTTATAAAATCAAGACAAGCTGCTTAGTCGGCAGCGTGGGAGTTCATCCAATGTGATGACTCTTTGTGCGCACCAAGCGCTGAGCTGCCTTCCCGAGAAGCTAGCTGGGATCAAACCGTGATTTACCTCTCTCATACAATATCAGGCCGAAATGTGGGGGCGCCGAAGGTGGGCATTCCACCTTTTGAGTTCAAGACAAGCTGCTTAGTGATTAAACAACATTTATAAAAGAAGTCGTAGGATTCAGACTCAAACTGGGATTCTTTTTAATCTGAATCGAGTTTCAGTTTCCATTTTTAAAAAACTGAATGTGACCGACAGTAAAACGACAAAGTCTCTGTGCTCTCCACCGTTTGTATGTTCTTGGAGACCGGCTGTATGTTCTTGGAGACCAAGCCGGTGATGATTCCGTAAAGTACAAGGTAAGCCAAATCCAAACTTTCTTTGTTTTTGTCCAAGTTCTGCTGGAAATGAGTCAAACACCTCACTCTTTTGGCTTTGTTCTTTACGCTTAAAGTCGGTTTGTATTTAAAATTTCTAGAAATATAATGGTAGGAACCAGGATTTGAAAATAAATAACAGAATTCAAGAAATAGGGAAAATTCTAATAAAAAGAACCGCAAGTATCTCACAATACTCTCTAAAAGACTGAAGGAGAATCTCCAATATGAATAAACTCTCTGAAATATATCGTATCTTATTTACGAGGCTAATGAGCATTTTTTATAATAAATTATAGAGAGGATATGTTGATAATTCAAAGATAACAATAAGTAACTAAGCACCTGTTTGATTGAATTTTTAGAAGGTGAAAACAAGTATTTTTTCACCGCAAAATTTTTTTTAAAAAAATAAATGTTTGATCCTAAAATTCAAAAGTACTTTTTAAATAGAAATAACTTTTTAAGTAACTAAAATATATCTTTTTAAGAAGCTCAAATTTAGAGCTTTTCAAAAAAGTCCCTCATTTTAACTTTTGTGGGTAGACTCTAGGTTTATAATTTCCGACGTTTACATTTATAACGTTCGACGCTTAAAACCTCTCTAGAAACCAAAATTCAATCTAGCTCTTCTCTCTGCCTCTACTCTACGATCTGGTCCATTCTCTCTTCTCTCTCCCTCTGCTCTGCGATCTGCATTGTTGTGCCTTAACAAACAGGTTCCACTTCATTAACGTTTGTACTTTATTTTATATATTTTTTAAGATTTATTCTTTTATGTTATTATGAGTTCTTACTTTTGGTTGTTTATAATTTACGAGTTCTTTGATTATGCTTCGATTTTGTGATAGTAGTTTATGTCTTGATAGACCGCATGATTGGGTATGAATGTTTGTCATGGCTGGCTATCGAATTCAAGTTTTCAAAAATGAAGACCTAGAAACAGAGAAGAAGATCATTTCTCTAGTCAAAAGATGCCCCAGCGCCCGCGTTCTTGGCCAAATCCACTCATGTATCCTTACAAATGTGAGGAGACAGAGCATGCTAAGAAGGTGTTTGAAGAAATTACTAATAGGAATTTGGTTTCTTGGAGTGCCATGATAAGTGGGTATGCGAGAGTGGGAATGGTCAATGAGGCTTTAGGTTTGTTCAGATAAATGCAGAAGGTAGGTGTTGAACCGGATGAAGTTTCAGTTGTTAGTGTGATTTCTGCGTGTGCTGCTACTGGGGCACTGGATATAGGGAGGTGGATTTGTGCATTTATCAAGAGAAGGATGATCAATATGGATCTGGAGCTTACTGCTTAGTACATCATTGGTTAACATGTATGCTAAGTGTGGATGTATTGAAAAAGCAAAATAAATTTTTGATGAAATGCTGGTCAAAGACAATAAAGCTTGGAGCTCAATGATCAACGCATTTGCAATTCATGGTCTTGGAGGGGATGTAGTGGAGGAGTATACTATAATGGAGGAAGCAAAGGTAAAGTATTACAGAAAATTATATAATTGTTGCAAAAGTTTATGCTTCAGCTTTACAATGGGCGATGATGAGCCATGTGAGGAAACAGTTAAAGGAGACAGGCATTAAGGCTGTGCTAGGGTGTAGCTTCATTGAGGTTGGTGGTTTAGTGCATAAGTTTGTACGGGGTGGCTGGTCACATCCTGAGGCACAAGAAATAAAAGGATTTTTGAAAGATGCTTATGTGGCAATTCATGACACTGGGCACAAACCAATAGTATCTTCTGAATTGCCAAATGTGGGTGAAGAAGTGAAAGAGGATGCGCTATATAAGCATAGTGAGAGGTTGGCAATTGCTTATGGCCTGTTAAAGACCAAAGCACCAGTTGTAATTAGGATAATGAAGAATTGTGTGAGGATTGTCATGAAGTAGCAAAGTTTCTCAGTAAAATTCATGAACGAGAAATTATTGGGAACGTATATCTTGTATTCTCATTACACTTTAGTCATATCTTTCAAGCCTGTGGTTGTCCACCAAATCTTCCCCTTCCTCCATGTTCCTCTTTGATTTGTTAGGCTGTAATGGAGTTAAAGCTATAATTTTAACCTTTGATTGAAGATCTTCAATGCAGCAGCTTTTCATATTCAGACTTGTGGGCGCACATATAGTCTCACCATTTTCATAGCATCTGGATATTAGAATTCGTATAAGAACACAGAGTGTTGAATAGCTCTGAGAAACTTAATTTGTTTCAAAGGCAAACAACTTCATTATTCATTAATAACTAAAGTGATCAATATCAATGTAGCTTTCTGGAATAGGGAATGGGAGAGCTTCGTGTTTCTAGTTTGATAATTAGCCCAAGTTAAACCCTCTAGACACGTACCTTTCCATCAGATCATCCACCAAGGACCTTATTATATTAGAGATAATTCTTCAGAGTACTACGAGTTATTGTAAATAACATCCTATCATATTCTACAAACCGTAATGAGGAGGACATAATTTTATGGGATGCCAATTCTTTGAACAACTTCACTAACAAATCTACCAATAAGGTTCTACTCTACCTCCATTTAATAGTTCAATTATTGCATTTCTAAGACGAGCTTAACTATGTGATTTGGCTATCAAGCAGAAGTAGAAAACTAAGCATAAGCTTCACTTCTTGAACTTATCCTCTTTATATCCCCTGTAATAATAACGTGAAAAGTCATGATCATATTTTATACGAGTGTAGCTATTGTAAAGACATCTATAAATCACTAATTCACCTTTGCCTTATAGACTGGAACGGCCTTTCATGGCAAGAAACCATTCAATGGGCTCTTATTCTTCTACAGAAATCTTGTTATTGCAACCATTCTCAAGTTGTCTCTCGATTATTGCATGTATGGCTTACGGTATGAGAGAAACAAGTAGGATATTTTACATGAAATATAAAATATTGGAAAATCGAGATATGATCTTTTAATTACTTGTTAAGCAAGATTTATATATAATAAAATTCTCAATACCTGATAGTATACGAATCGTATCTTATAGAATAAGAGGTTATTGTAAACATAATATATTTATATTTTAAATATTATTTATATACATAAATAATTTTTATTACAAAATAAAATTTAGTTAAAATTAACAAAAGTACTTTTTATTTTTATGTTACCAAACAGTCAATTAGTTTCTTAGAAAAGCTCTACTGACAAAAGCTCTATTGATATAAGCACATCCAAACAGGTACTAAATCTGGAACTAACTCTATCTAGGACTAACTCTAATCGTTAAAGTGGGTATCCCACTTATTTCTCAACTGAAACTTGTTAACAGAAAATAATAAACAACTATTCCATATCTAATTCTCCTCTGCCACGTTTACCCTTTTTGAATAAGTGAACTTAAATCTATTAGGTATCGTATCATTACTCCCCCTTTGGATAAACAAGTTGTTCTCAAGGCGAAAGTGTGGGAACTGGGCAGTAATAGAGTCAACTTCTCCCACGTGGAATCTTTAGCAGAACAGTTTGCCCTATAATTGGTCCACCTGTGATTCAACACTCTTAAAGGAGTTAGCAGTAACTCCATATCAGCAGATAAGGGCAACGGAGCTGGACTGTTAGAACGGCTTTGGCCATAAGCAGGACAAAGTAATGATACATGGAAAATTAGGTGGATTTTGGCATCTGAAGGGAGTTCTAACTCACAGGACACTTGTCCTACACGTCGTAATACCTTATAAGGTCCAAAAAACTTAGGGGGAAGTTTTTCAAACCTTCTTTTGGCCAAAATTTTTTGACGATAAGGTTGGAGACGTAGCCAAACAATATCACCTAGTACAAATTGAAGATCCCTCCTATGTTGGTCAGCATGTAACATCATACGATTTTGAGCCTTCAACAAATTTTCCCGTAAAATTTTGAGCATATCATCCCTTAATTCCAATTGTTCTTCCAATTCAGCCACCGAAGTTCCCTCCCGACATAGGGAAGGAGTGGAGGAGCGTCCCTCCCATATACTAGCTTAAAGGGAGTGTTTTGGGCTGAGGCATGAAAGCTTGTGTTAAAGGAGAATTCTGCCCAGCAAAGAAATCTACTCCATAACTTGGGTTGTTCATAAGTAAAACACCTTAGGTAAGTCTCCAAATAGTAATTCAAAACTTCAGTTTGGCCGTCAGTTTGAGGATGGTAAGCAGTGCTCATATTTAAGTTCGTTTGGCTTAAACGAAAGAGTTCTTGCCATAATGCACTTAGGAAAAGAGAATAATGGTCTAAAAGAATAGATCTGGGCATGCCATGCAACCTAACTATTTCTTGGCAGAATATTCCAGCATAGACTTAGCAGTATATGGATGGGATAATGCAAAAAAATGAGCTTCCTTACTAAATTGGTCAACCATGACCAAAATCACATCAAAGCCTCTTGATTTGGGTAAGCCAGTCGTGAAGTCAAGAGACATATCTTCCTAAATACGTTCAGGAATTGGGAGGAGTTGGAGTAAGCGTGCTGGTGCGAGAGTTTGATATTTGTTTTGTTGACAGGTGGTGCACTGCTGTATGAAATGTTTGACTTCATTCTTCATGCCCTTCCAGTAAATGTGTGCACTAAGCCTTTTCAAAGTTTTCAGGTACCCATTATGTCCTCCTGTTGGTGTGGCATGGGTTTCTTCCATCAATTTAGCTCGTAAAGAGCCTCCTTTTGGTATGACCAGGCGGGATTTGTAGTATAATCTGCCATTGACCAAACTGTAGTTAGAGAGTGGGTCTAGGTTTTATTGCAACTTGTCAATTATTGTCTTTGTCTCAAGATCTTCCAGCAACGCTTGAGGGAGTTGATTAATTTCTTCTAACATATGAATGACTATTTATATTAATTCTGCAGCCTCTGGTTTTCGAGAGAGAGAGTCAGTAGTTGCATTGTTCTTTCTTGATTTGTAAATGATAGTAAGATCAAATGGGAGTAGCTTAATCAAAAGCCTTTGTTGATTGGAGTTCAACATTAGCTGATCAAAGGGATGCTTGAGGCTGTAATGGTCAGTCTGCACAAAGAAATGATGACCCAACAAGTCAAGGACGGAGATATGCGGAGCCCAGTGGTGCACTGGGTCCCCCAAGTTTTTAAAAAATTAAAAAAAAATTATTTTTAATATATATATAATATAATATAATATAATATAATATATCAAAACCCTATAAGTTGTCATAAACTGAATCGAACGAGGAGCAACGTTGTCGTCATCTATAAGAGTTACAA
>JANIJH010000005.1:1228390-1253812 GCA_024520975.1 Erythroxylum areolatum | reverse complement strand
AAATGGGAGATGACCTATTGAATGATTGTTTAGTGTGTTACATTGAAAGAGATGTATTTGCAAATATTGACAATGATGTTGTTATGAAAAGATTTCAATATATGAAAAGTAGGCGAGGATCATTGTAATTTTAGCTATTTTATATTCTTAATAAAACTTTGTTTTTTTATTTAGTTTTGATATGAAATTTTTTGTGAAATTTATATTTTATTTGGGCCCTGCATATCTCCATCCTTGGCTCCGTCACTACAACAAGTAGTGTCTCTACTTTTGAATAGATAAGACCAAGGCTAGGAGTTCCCTATCATAAGTTGGCTTGAAACGGTTAGAAAAAGAGAAACCCTCGCTAAAATATGCAATAAGATGCCCCTCTTCCATTAACACCGCCCCTACTCCATCCATTGATGCGTCGCATTCCATTGTAAAAGAAAGTTGAAAATTTGGCAGCTTTAGTACTGGAGTAGTAGTTAAAGCAACCTTCAGCCTTTTCAAAAGCTTTTTGAGCTTGGTCAGACCATTCAAAAGCCTCTTTCTTAGTCAGGTCGGTCAGGGGACGAGCAAGCATGCCATAGTGTTTTACGAACTGTCAATAGTAACCCGTGAGTCCCAAAAATCCACGTAACTCCTTAAAATTTTTGGGAATAAGCCAATTCAAAACTGCTGCCACTTTTTATGGTACTAACTCCACTCCTTGATTTGAGACAATGTGCCCCAAATAATCTATCTGAGTTTGCTCAAGAGAACATTTTTTTCATTAGCGAAGAAGGACTACTGTTGTAACACCTTAAACACAATACGGAGGAGCTCTAAATGTTGTTGGGCAGTTGCATTATACACCAATATATCATCAAAGAATACAATCACAAATTTTCGTATAAATGGCCTAAACACATCATTCATAATAGATTGAAATGTAACTGGTGCATTCATAAGGCCAAATGGCATCACAACAAATTCATAGTGCCCTGAATGGGTCCTAAAAGCAATTTTATGAACGTCAGATGGTAGCATAAGTATTTGATGATACCCAGAATGTAAATCAAAATTTGTGAAATAGGCAACCCCATGTAGTTCATCCAATAGCTCATCGATATTAGGAATAGGATACTTATCTGCTGTGGTGATCTAATTGAGACGTCAATAATCAATACAAAGGCGCCAAGACCCATGCTTTTTGCTAATCAACAGTACCGGACTAGCAAACGGGCTAGAACTGGGTCTAATACCCTACTCAATAATTCTGAAATCTGGGTTTCTATCTCATCTTTTTGAAAATGTGGGTATCGATAAGGCCTTAAGTTGGGTGGTGGTGAATTTGGGAGCAATTTGATGACATGGTATTTTCCACGGCTTAGAGGTAATGACTTTGGTTCTGTGAACACTTGGGCAAATTCATCAAAAATGGTCTGGGCAATGTTTGTACCAAGCTCATCCTCCTCGGCTTCGTGTGTTAACACTAAGCTTTGGAGACGTATTGGATCGTTGGTCTCGAGCACAATTCCCTGCAGTTTGTATTTTTTACTAGCTACCCAAAAGATCATGAACATCTTATTCCAGTTGACCTCAACAGGATTTAGTGATGCTAACCATTTAATTCCCAATACCAGATCAGAAGCACCAAGGGAGAAGGGGAAGAAGTCCTGCTTGATAATTAAATCAGAAACTTTTACCTCAAGGTCTGGTCATAAACGATTGCATTTGATTGTACTATTATTCCCAATTTGTACTCCAAACATTTGAACATTTTGGACCGGTAATTTCAATTCAGCAACCAATGTTTCCGATATGAAGTTGTGGGTGGATCAACTGTCCACCAGAATCAGAATGCTTTGCCCCTTCACCGACCCTTTAAGCTTCATAGTGGACGCCGAAGACTTACCTAGGATCTCATTAAAGGAGATTTCGACTTCAATGCCCCCTAATGAGCTTTTATTCTCGTCCTCGGCAAGTGGCTATATTACTTCCTCATCTTCTTCGGTAATTTCCATAAGTGAGAAGCTAGAATTGTAGAGATGCCCAAGCCGAAAGGTGTCTCCACAACGGTAACACTGCCCCTTATCTCTCCTTCTCTATCTTTCAAGCTCCATGGGCGTTTGTCTTGCTGCTGTAACCATGGTATTGCGTTGCACTTGAGTCACCAGAGTCTTGGACGTCGAAGGATCAGACACGATGTTGAGAGGTCTTGGGCCTAGTAGATAACTTCCATTTGTTCTCATATTCTAGGGCCAAACTAGCGGCTCTATACACCACTCGGGGTTTGTGCAATCGAACGTCCGCCTTTAATTCATCTCGAAGACCATTTATGAAGACACCCAGCAAACAGTGTTCAGGCCAATTTTTGACTCGGAAAGACCTACGAGAGAACTCGGAACGATACTCTGCCACTGTTCTTGTTTGACAGATAATACAAAGATACTCATATGGGTTTTGATATTTCAAAGGTCCATAAGTCTCTTGGAGAGCCTTTACAAGCTCTTCCCAGTACACTATAGTGCGCTCATTATTTACCTAAGAGAATAAGTCAAGAGCGTCCCCCTCCAAATACATTGATGCAACATCGACCTTCAAATCCTCTGGGGTATCGTAGTACTTAAAATATTCTTGTGCCTTCAATACCCAGCCTCTCTAGTCACCTCCACTGAATTTAGGGAATTCGATTTTTGCGTATGGCATTCTGCGCCTATAAGATGCTTTAGGATCATCCTCGCTATCAACTTCCCAATGTGAACGATGGGTTCCTCTATGGCTTCTCTCAGATGCAGCCTCAAGATAGGCTACTCGGTTGGCCAGTGCTTCAATGTTTTCAAGTCACGCAGCTATTGTGGTAAGAGGATCATTATCGTTTGCAAGAGGGTTTTCAGTATTTTCGGGTGGGTTAGTGTGACGGGAAGATCTAGTCTCAACTATGGCTGTGATACCAATTTGGTAGGAACCAGGATTTGAAAATAATAGAACAGAAGAAATAGGGAAATTTCTAATAGAAAGAACTGCAAGTATCTCACGATACTCTCTAAAAAACCGAAGGAGAATCTCCAATATGAATGAACGCTTTGAAAAATATCGTATTTTATTCATGATGCTAATGAGCCTTTTTTATATTAAATTACAGAGAGGAGATGTTGATAATTCAAATATAACAATAAGCAACTAAATCTGTAACTAACTCTATCTAAAACTAACTCTAATCGTTAAAGTCGGTATCCCACTTATTTCTCAACTGAAACTTGTTAATAGAAAATAATAAATAGCTATTCCTTTGCCACGTTTACCCTTTTTGAATAAGTCAACTTAAATTTATTAGGTATCGTATCATATAACAAGAACACTTAATAGAAACCGAGCAGAAATCTTTTGTCTAATTTTACTTTATATAATATCTAAACGATATCATTTTTATCGTTAGACAAGATTGTATATCTCTAAACTTATGTCTAATGGCAAAATCGAAGAATAATTAACAGAAAATGAGCGGAGATTTTTTATCTAATTTTAATCCGGCTAATATCTAAACGACGTCGTTTTAACCATTAAACAAGATTGTGCAGTCTCTAAACTTATGTCTAATCACCAAAATGATCTTTTGTCTAATTTGACTCTGTCTAATATCTAAACGACGTCGTTTTAACCATTAAACAAGATTGTACAACCTCTAAACTTCTGTCCAATCACCAAAATGACATCGTTTTCGCCATTAGACAGGGTTATACAATCTTTAAACTCATGTCTAATCACCAAAACGACGTCATTTTAGACACTGGTCAAGGTTGGACAGGATACAATTAGACAGTCTTTTTGGACATTGGACAAGATTAGACAGAATACAATTAGACATAAGATTTGAACTTGTAGAAATTCTACTGAGACGAGAGATTTTGAGAGGTTCAACAATATACAACCTTACCTCTAACTAGTTGAAAAGTTGTTTTCAAATGATTTTGTTCACATAGAACTATATCAAATTTTCAAGTTTGAAGTATAATTTGAAATTTTTATTTAAATCTAATTAAAAATATAATTAACTTAAAGTTTATTCGTGAATTGAAATATTGTTATACAACATATTTATTATTTTTAAAAAAATTATTTTTATTTTTATGTTGATTCTCTTTTTTTCTCTAATTTTAATAATTTGTATGTAGAGATTAAACATAAAAAAGTAACTCTAAGAAGTTAACTTGAAAAGACTTCAATCCTATCAAAATTATATCAAATCAATTTCAAAGAATGAAAAGTACTCATTTTTTGGACAATATATGCAAATTGAACTTTTAGTGCTAAGCCATGGACCATAATCCTTTTCATAACTTCAATATATTTATAATTGATCGCAATAAGTCCAACCGAATAATTTAAATTTGACATAAATTCACATGAACTTTATTAAAACAATATTACTTTGATGATAAAGAGTATAAATTTTTAAGTTTTAAATCGAATTGTAATTATAACTTGTTGACTTTAAATCAAACCTACCTAATAAATATTATCAACCCTAACATGTAAATCTATCCTCGTTGAATTTGTAAATGACTAAAGGAATGAAAATCTAACCTAACTCACCCAACCACGGGCTAAGATTTCTTGGCCCCACTGAGTCACTAGCTGGGCTTGGGCCATTACTGTCCAAGTCGACCCAACTTAAGGCCAGATTGAAAGAGACAAATAATGCATTATTTTATAAATTTTCTTTAAAAAAATTTAATAAATTGGGTCAATTGGCCTAACCTTTTTACGAGCCATCTAGTTGTCGATCAACTTATCCCGTCCTAATTCAATCCATTGTCATTTTTATGATTAATCATTGTTACTGTCAGGCTAATATGAGCTAGTCCGTTGCCATCCTTCCGACTAAGCATTGTTATGAAACAAAATTTGTGAAGGCAAGTGGGTGAGCCACCTAAGGATTGGTTTGGTGTCTCACAAGGCTTTTAGCCCATTTATTTAACTTATACTTACTCATCGGGCTAATTGGATTGAGAAGTCATAGTCTCACTTAATTGAGCCCATGTACTTCAATGGTAGCCCAATTTGAAAAAAAAAACGATTTTTCAGTTTAATGATTTGGAAATTGACATATCTTATATAAAGAAGTGACAATAGTCAAATTGGGATTGGGATTTGGGCTTTGGGAATTCTAATTAAACCCAAATTAATTTCCAACTCCAATTAATATTAAATTGATGTCGTTCTATAAATCATAAATAATATTATTTTACTACTCCACCTAAACTTGATTTATAATTTTTGAGTTTAGTCGAATTAATCAAAATTTAAAAATCAAATTGATGTTAAAATTCAACTTTCAATTTGATGTTAAAAAATTGATTACTTATTGTATAAAAAAAGGTTATTGCTTTAACAGTGTTCTTGATAATGATCGAAAAGAACAGATCAATGATTAAAATTTTCAACTGGTTCAGTTGGTTCAGTTGTAAAAATTTTGAATTGATTATTTTTTTTGTTTAATTTTTTACTTTTTATTTCAATTTACTTTAATAATTTTTATTATTAAAAATCGATTATTTTATTAATTAATTGATCGATTTTTATAAATTAATAATTTTATAAATTAAAATAATTAAATTAATTTTTATTTAATAATTTTTATTAAACTCTTTTGTTATCATATTTGAAATTTATTTAATTTTTATGTAAAGAACATTTTAATCTTTTTTTGGAATGAAAAAGAGAGAATACACTAAGTATATTACACGACTAATCTAATGAAACAAACCCTACACATATCCTCTAGAAAGAATGAGAGGCACCCTATAGGTGTAGTATTAAAAGTGGTACTTCCTAAATCAAAATAGGCGGCGACGTTGGCGAGCTAATCTGTAAACCGGTTGCCCTCTCTGTAAATATGGCGAGATACAACTACCTAGTTATGAGCAAACATCTTGTTGATACCCATGATTAGGAAATTGTGAAATATTATCCTTTTAGTTGAGGAGGACAGGATAGTAGTCACCGTTAGAGAATCCACCTCTAATTCAACTTGACAATAACTAAGATCTCAAACAAGCTTGAGTTCAGAGAAGGCTCTCCAAATTTTCGCAAAAATAGAGGAATACCAGCCAATATTCTAAATAAAATCTCAAAGCCAAGCACCTGTACTATTTCAAATAAGTCCACCTGTTAAGGTCGAAAAGAGCGTTCGTTTGCACACTCTATCTATATTTAGCTTTACCCAACTATGCGAGGGTTTAGACCGGCCTATAAATTGTTCAATTCAAAGTTGGTGGCCAATATTAGCTCTACCTTGTTAGACCCAAAGCTTGTAAACCTACTTTCCAAGAAACATTTTAATCTTTATCCTAACGTTTTGAGCAAAAGCAGACCACCGTAACTACAAAGCTTGACTTACAAGTGACTTGTGGTCAAAGGTACATTAAAGATCCCTTCCTTAGTTCCATGACTCAGGACGTCATGTCGTTTAGGAAGTTATTAGGAGCCCTAAAGACTCTTCCTCTTATTTCCCTCGTTATTTTCGCCTCTCTTGAGTCCCTGTGTTCAGTGACTGTCCACTCTGGTTTGAAAGAAGAAAAGAAGCATGAGAATGAGTGTGGCAATTGAATTGTTATCTATTGGAAACCCTAGGCCTAATCCTATTCCAGTTCCCCAAAAAATGGCTTCTTTGTACTGTTCTTCTTCTTCAATGGCTTTGCCTCCATCTTATCTTCGATTCAAGTCTCTCCTTAGGCCTAGACATCATCTTACTCTTTTCTCCACTAACCCTCCTAAAGGCCTCGGCTTTGCCCTTTCTTCTCCTTCTCTCCACCGACCGGTTGTCTCATTCGCCGCCTCCCATGAAGAATCGGTGAGCTAACACGTTATCTCGATTCTCCCTCCGTTTAAAACCTATTTGTTTTTGTAAAGTTGGTTTCTTTCTGGAAATTGAAATCTGTGTCTCTTTTATTTCCTGTTTTTTTAGCTTTGTTTTGTATAGAATATGGTGGTTGTGAGCTAAATATTTTAATTTTGTTAACTTGGTATCGTAAAGATTGGACTTTTATTTTCTTTTTTCTTCATATGATTTTAGAAGCCTTCTGAAATTGAAGTGGAGAAAGAGAGGGATGATCTGAAATTGGGAGCTGAAGGATCAGATGAAGAATGGAAACAGACCCTCGAGGCTTTCAAAGAGCAAGCTTTGAAGATGCAAAGTGTGTCACAAGAAGCTTACGAAGTTTACTCTAAGAGAGCTAAAATCATTCTTGAAGAAACTTCGGAGCAGTTAAGAATTCAAGCTGAAAAGGCCAGGAATGATTTAGGTGTCCTAGCTAAGGAGATTGGTGAAGAGGGTAAGGAATATCTATCAACAGCTGCTGTGAACTCCCCTGAACCAGTCAAGGAGATTGTGCAAACATTTTCTTCCATTGACGACATTAATGATATCTCTAAAATCCAAGATTTTCATGTTGGAATACCTTATGGTAAGAAGAGTTTTACATATTTTCTGATGTTGTTATACGGTCCTCCTGTTTGCTGCATTGTAAAGACTATATTGAAGTGGTTGCATATTGGATGTTTGGATTAGATGAGTACGTTCTGAGCGAGTGGATTATACTTTGCAGGCTTGCTTCTTTCTTTTGGTGGTTTTCTGTCCTTCATGATTACGGGAAGCTTATCTGCCATAAGATTTGGGGTGATTCTTGGCGGTGCCCTTTTGGCACTCAGTGTATCAAGTTTGAGATCGTACAGAAAAGGAGAACGATATCCTTTTGCCTTGAAAGGACAGACAGGTTAGCATACTCTTCTTTTCTATGATAATGGTATGGTAAGAGAAAGGTTGTTATATGTTAGCTTCGTACTTTATTATTTAGAGTGATCATTTCTTAGTTATGATTCGACCGAGAGGTCTGATTCATAGACTTTGCCTCAAAGATTCGAATGATTAAGTAGTTTTTTCAGCTTGAACATTCCTTTCATTTCATGGGACACACTACAAGACTTCAATTTTTAAAGAAACTCATTTTCTTCAAAAAAGAATGTACGTATATTTAGAATCAAGTAATGAAAAATATGAAAAATAAGAGACTATTTGTAAAATCTGTTAAAAATGTTGCATGATACATAGATGGGGACGAATTATAGCAATTTATCCCTACCTAAACATAAACAAAGAAAGGTATAATCTTTCAACACGGTAGCTCTCTAAAAGTCCCATATACAAAATCAAAGGGTTAGAATTAGACAAACTGCTGAACATCCATGAGAAGCTGTGTGGCCGATTCATGTCTTAGGTCATGTTTAAAAGTGTGTGGATGAAGATCCACAGAAGCCATTGATAAAGGAATGTAGTATAATGATCATTTCGTACTTGTTTGTGGATGCAGTTTGGTTATTAGGTCTTTCATTTGAGGAAGATTGACTGAATTTATGTTTCTGATTTAATTCTCTGTTTGGTGTAATAAATATTGGTCTTGAGGTTTCTATTTTCTTTTTGTTGCAGCTATAGCAGGTATAATCTTCCTTAGAGAGCTGCTTTTGCTGTCTCAGGTAGAATCTTTCTGCACCCACATGATATCATTTTCTTGACTGCTTTATGCATGGAGTGTGCTTGTTAACTAATTTTTTCAATTCCTTTTAGCAGAGAGCTTCGTTTCTTAAACTTTTGGCAACTGTCATAAGGTACCTGAATCCCTCTCACTCATTTTCGACCTTTCTCTTTTTCATATTCTCTGTTCCTTGTTGATACTTGAAAGTTGTTCTTGTATATGTTAAGCCTTCGCATCAGCTTGAAATGGAATTTCAATGTGTAGATCTTCATGAACAAGAGTTTGATAAATACTTTACTTTGGTTTGCAGTGGCGCAACGGTTGTGTTTTATATTTATCGGATCAAATTGAACCGGAAACAGGTGAAACCTTCTGACTTGGGACAAGGAGCAGAAAACTGAATGCATCTGCACAAGTCATCCTTAAAACACTCGATACATTGTTTTCCATCAATACGACCTCTCCTATCTACTCACTGATAAAAGGTTCAACAAGATTACAAAGGTAGCAGAAGAGAAAGACTATGATTTTAGACGAAACATTGGAATCTGTAAGAGTGGGTTTTCCTCCAATGTCAGTCTCTGGTGGCTGAGCAAGACTCGAGTTTGTGTTATCTTTTCCCAGCAGTAGCTTTGTCACAATGGATGATGTCCAGTTTTTGCTCTAAATTGTTGGCTAGTTGAATGCATAAATTAATATGACGAAAATGGTTGTTCTTGATGTCATGGTTACTGTTGTGTCACGATTTTGCAAAGCAAGCCATCAATAATAGTTGTTAATGTTCATAGTTGTAAGTAATGATTGTAAATATTCATAGTTGTAAGTAATGATTTTAAGATAGAATAGAAGGTTGATGACAGAAACAGGTTAGGAACGGAAATTTAAACAGCATGGCGAAGGAAACATGTAACGCCAGATTGATCCTACCAAAAAAAGACTTCCAGATTTCAGGCTCAAGGGCACCTTTTTATCCAAAATCTGAGAATGGAGGTGGTTAACTTTTTAGCAGAGAATAACAGAAAAGCAACATAGTGACCTATGAGAACAATAATAGAAATTGAAATTCTAACTATACATCAATATAAACTTTTGAGTGCTGCTGAGACTGATCAGAATCATTTACAAAATATGTACCTTCTTCTAAATACAGAAGAGTGACCAAGTGCAGGAATTGCCTGATCATCAATCAAACATTAGCTAATGGAAACAATACTCCCCGCTTTCCATCAAGTTCTTCAGATATTGAACCGTGAATGATGGTGTGATGGTGTCTCTTCTCGGCTATCCAAGGGCATGTACGGCGCCATAATTGCTCGTATCTCTGAATCCATGTATCTCTGCAGAATGATCTCTATCAGCTAAAACTCAAATGCGTTGGTATTGACATCTTAAGCAAACATATCAAACAAACCACGTTAAAATTTTTTAGTCCAGTATGAATTGTTCACCCTCTGTCAAAGTTGGACAATCAGCACAAGTTCTTAATTGGTAAATAATGACGGAAACAGCTGCATACCCGGATTCTATACTTATATACTGCATATCCAGCAACTCCGGCCGCAGCTAAACCAAGAGTGATTATCCGTGCAAAGCTCCAGCTAACCTCTGTTCTTGATTCTTTACCTGATGCATGAAACGAGTTACTTAAGCTGTTGGTACCAAAAAAATGAATACCCCAAGCGCACGAGATGGAAGTACTATAAAATATGATGCTAGACCCAAAAAAACCATATCCAAACTTCCTGAAGTTAACTTCTACAGCTTGATGCTTATCTATTCGGCATCTATTATTCGTCAAATGAATGCTATTAGATGAGCAGAAAATTCTAACAAGCTTATATGAATAGAAAATTTCCAAATGCTAACACCCAGAAAAAATGTCGAACTCAAAACAACCAAAATAAATTAACTGGCATTAGGTTGAACTACATAGAAATGCAATACAGAAACATATGAAATTTGAAGATATATGAAGCCATGATAAACTAAAACTGGGGTTGTGGTGAAGGTTATCCATTTTGTCGAAAATACCAAAACTGTGTCAGTAAACAACAATAACAAAAGCAGTGGACGGATACTTACTTATGCATGTATCATGTTCTCGCATGTACAACAAACCGCCGCTACAGCTGCACTCATAACTGCCCCATGTGTCCTTGCATTTGCAAGCAGGACATTGGCAGGCCAGTTTCTCTTTGCACTCGTCCACATCTAGAAAACAACCAAAATTGAGAAAACTTTATAGTGAACCAATCTGTTTTAACAACTAAATCCCCCATATCTGGACACTTCTAGGATTGATTTTTCTTTAGACCCATCTAAGCATCGCAAAGCAATGTTTACTAGTGATTCCGATAGACATTACCACATATCCTATGTGGCTTAGGACTCGGCAAAGTTCAACGGTGTGTCAAACAAACTTTATCAACATGAACTCCTCAACAACAAATGCTTGAAATGAATATCTTACGAAGAATATATCCATGCTATGCATTTTGAATCAGTACATGCTAATGCCATAAAATTTACCATAAGCCTTCAACCAAGGCTCTCATAACTGTTTGGTCTTTAGTGTCAAAACTATTTAACGTGATAGGAAACTTTAGGTGCAGAAGAAGTAACAAAGAAAGTAATCAAGTTAAAATGAAAGAAACTTGAACAAGGAGGCATGAGGAACAAGACAGGCGAACCAGTTGATTATCCAGTACTCAATATGACATCACATGGTATAATCAAGGGAAGAAATAGTACCCTCACATATGTTGACTCCATCACCCTTGAATCCTGGAGGACACTTGCAACCTTGTGAATTATCATCCTAGGAAATTAATTAGATTACATAGCATAAGAATCTCCAAAACAAGGGCTCTTAAAGAAAACATTGAAGAAAGTACAACAGAAGTACACTAGCTCTGTATAGTTCAAAGTGGGAAAGCTTACAGTGCAAGCAGTGAAGGTTCTATCATCTTGGGTTTTCTTCCAACATCCTCCATTATTAATTTCACAACGCAAACGACCTGAAGCTGTTTGCAAAACAAGCATGAAGGAGAATACATAAAGAAAATACTCATATATGATTCCAACTCAGAAGTGATGGTTTAAGGATTCTGACATCACGTAGAGGAACCAAAGTAAATATAAATGCTTATGCATTACTTCTTTGACACCACAAAAACAACATTAAAACTGAAGAAAATGGTTTCAGGAAAAATTAGCTCGGCATCCCTTAATGTAGCAAATACAAGCAAAGGTTATGTGCACCTGTTTCCTGAGGTAAAGCTGACATCCCATGGAATAAGACATTAAGGCAGCTACTATGATTTGTTCATGGATAATAATCAAAACTCATGGCCCCCGATTCCAATTAGAGGCCAAATAAAGAGGAAAATCAAGAACTTTAAGCAAAACATGATTTTTAAGCTAGGAATGTTGAATGGAATTTAAACATAAAGAGAAAAGTTTCACCTTCACAATGAGTATAACCATCCCCAGTAAATTTCATGCCTTGTACCACTGGACATTCACACACTCTACCACGAAAAGTATCCTATAAAGTTTAAATCCAGAAAAGGTACTGCTATCAGTATTCAATTATTTCAAACAGTCACTGAAACGGTTGAAAGCATGTCGATACCTTGCATGCAGTAAGGTTACCAGCCTTGTCCTGCCAGCACCCACCGTTGTTTTCCAAGCATTCATTAGTTTCGATATCTGGATACATTTCATGTTAACAATTGATACCATCTCTAAGAAAACCTCATTCAGTAAGATCCTATCATAAGATGCAACTCTTTATCAGTTAAACATTCATAATGACTCTATGATAATAAATATACTGCTACTACATTTCCACCTATATTAATAGGTGATGGAAGCATCTTCTCAGCAGTGCAGTCATGCACTAGAAGTATCGGTTAAAGCAACAAGCCGTAAGAAATTTGTCAAAGTTTAAGTTTAGTTCTATTAAGAATAATAGCCTTAAAGATTATAACCTTCAGTTAGACATATGGCTGGTTCTGTTGTCTCTCGGAAGCCTGCACATATAGCCTTAAGAACTGCTCCTTTTTCCAACTTTCCTAGAAACAGTAAACAAGTACAGATAAGAAAAGGCTAATTGGAGCAACGAGGTAGCCAACGCAAGTTCTGAATAGATCCATCTCACACCTCTATACTGCCTCTTGTTTATTACAAGGGTTGGCAGGATAGTGATATCTCCTCGATCACCTTGTCCAATCTGAAGGAAAAAAGAAAATAGATGATGAACCTTTATAAGAAAGGAAATATTGGAATGTAAAATTATTAGTTTCCATTGAGCAAACCTGTGCCTCCTGCTCAGCTTTAAGAACAGCATGTTCGACATCAGCCTCAGGATTTCCTATGCATTCATCAACCTTCTTGACATCAACACCTACCAAAAAAGGCAGAAGAAAGTAAGCCGTTATTAGCAACTAGCTATCATAGGAGCTAATGAACTTTCATATATTTAAGGAAGATCAACAAATACTTTCACTCTCAGAAAATAAAAGAGAGAACATAAAATTGGTTTTCTTCCAACCTAAAATGGTTGCACAAGTAAGATTGACTAACACTTGAGCCAACTATCAAAAGTTAAGAGAGAGAAAATATAAATTTAGTTTTATCCCAACAGAAATTAATTGCACTAGTTCTTTACGTACATGCTAAAATAAAGAACCTAATGACCTACCAAGAGATTCAATAACTTGGTCAGCACACTTTTTGTTGTACTTTTTATCCTTCATTGGGCAACGTTTTGCAAAGTCAGTGACATAATCCCACCAAAGCCATGGTTTTTTATTGTCATTGGCTACTTTAAAGACACAAATTTGGCGAAGATTTTGAACCACGACATCTTTTCCATCATAACCTCTACTAAAGTCCTGCTCAGGATCCGGAGCACAGTATCTTCCATGGTTGATGCACTGGGATTTACACTGCTTACTCAGAATGAAAGCTTCTGGACAATACCATGTTATATAGTGCGGCGTGAACTGAGTATAACCCTTCTGCTCAGGTATCTGAGCAGCACCTTTGAAGTTCTTGACAAACTCAATCTGGCTGTCACACTTTGGCCCACACTCATCATTGCTGTTTGTCCAAAACTCATACTAAACCCTCTCATCAGGATGTGGAAGTGCCTCTGTCCAATCTTCATGTTAACCATATGTCCACCAGCTAAAGCCTTCTTGATACTATCCCCCAAAGACTTGCTGATGAGAGCAGAAGGGATAGTGATATTTTGCAAGTATTCAGCATCTGCATTCTCTTCTTCAGGGGAGTTCATAGTAATCAGCGGTTATATTTTGTCATCAGCAACAAGAACAGCAGCAGCTCCTCCATTCTGTGCATTCCAAGCCTTCAAGGTAAAATAACATTCTGCATGGATAACAATCGTCAAGTCGAGAGGACCCAGTTGAGGCAGTGAGAATGAAACAACAATTAAAAGATACCCTATTGACTCTCCTTGGAAGTCCCTCCTGGGAAATAAGAAAGGAATGCACAATTAAAACCAACGAAACGAAAAAATAGGGGCAATTTTGAAATTAATATTAACTGTAGCTCATACACTTACTTTCCTAGTCAAAGGATAAATTTTCAGCTTGAAGCAAAGACAATAATTATCCCAATTACGGGTGGTAAATGAACTTCATTCCAAAAGCCTGTTTGGAGCAACTCATGTTAAGGACAAGACCGCATAGCTCAAAAACTTCCAAACTGGAGAACTTGATTACATTCTGAGAAAGGGTTCTAAATTTAGATGACGATCAAGGTGACAAAGGGGGTCCGACGGCCAAAAAGTTTGGAGCACAATGAATCAACACAGAGGAACAGATAGCATACGGCAACAGTCAAGCCGTGGCCATATATAGCAGAATTAACTCCACTATCAAATCTGTAAGTTTCTTATTCATCTGAATTCACCAGTAAGAATGGATTAAAAGTAAGATAAATTTGCGTTTAACTAACTTAAAATTGCTTCCCCGTGTAGAAAAAGGAGAAACTTGACTCAGAACGATCAGCTCTTACAATGCAACTTATTGATAAAAAGAGAGACAATAATCACAAACTTTGAGTGAAACAAAAGTGGCTAACCTCCACGATCCACAAGAAGAAAAGTAGGAAGACCACCGGGTTTGGATTTGAAGGAGCTACCAGCATCATCGAAGCCTTTGCATGCCTTTTGATTGGATTTTGTATAAACCACAGTCCCAACCAAGGTTCCTCCATATTGAGGAACTCCAAAATTCCCAATCGCACACTCATGCACCCCCTTCAATGAATCCGGTGACGTCACTTTCAAACTGTTTTTCTCCACAAGAAGCGTCCCCAAGCAAGACCCACATAGCAAAAGCCACAAACAACCTAAAAACCCTAGCTTCCCATTCATGTTTTCCACTAAAAAAAAATTGCCTCTCTTTCAACCAGAATTCAAAGATCGTAAGAGGAACGACCCAACTCCAGTTTTGCGCCATTTTCCGCGAAATTGATATAAATACAACTACTGGAGTCCTAGACGTTGCAGAACTCAAAAGCGATCAAAAAACAAAAACGAAAGATCAAGTCTTGGTTCTTCCCAATATAACCTACAGTCTTCCGAGACAAAGATCGAAGAAAAGACGAATTTAGCAGGAAAACGACTTCAGGGTCGTGAAAGTGTCCAAAGACGCATACAAAAATGTTTACTTTTAAGTCGGACGTATATGATCAAGAAAGAAGCAAGAACTAACAAGCACAAGTAGTTTTAGATTCTTATCTCCTTAAAGAACTCAAAGACCGCCATTAATGGAGGACAATTTATCGATCTAAAGCCCTTAAATTTGAATCAAGTATGCCCTTTTTGTTGGTGTGATCTTTGATTGCCTCCCAAAATCATCTGATTGAATCAAGTAATTCGATGGAGCTTTACATGTGCATGTGATCCACGTGTTCATGGTCACTGTACCACCTTGATTGCACTCTTGAGTGGAAAACTTGGATCTAGTTTCGGCTCCAAATCCAACTCTTTTTTTCACTTAGCCTAAATTCGAATGTAATCAAACTGGATTTGATCCATAAATTTCGAGCTAAACTTGAACTACTTTGTCATCTCTGTTCTTATCTTCGAGATCATATATGGATGGATGATAAGTATTTTAAGCTAAACCATTTGAGACGATGCTCTTGTAGTTATATTCTCAAGCTGGTTTCGGGGATTACAGATAGCATTTAAAATTTGTTCTTTCTTGTTGTTTTTCTTTTACCATTGTTAGTGAGAATCTGTGTAGTACTTAAGGAACAATTTAACCATTAGAATAACACTTAATATAGCTATTGACAAGGAAGCTCGAATGCTTCCAGAAATACTACTAAGTTTAGTCTCTGAGGTAACTCCGATCTTGGAAGGAGATGACTATCATCAAAGAACAAAACATAAGAAACTATGTTATAAAGGGATGATAATCGGATCCTCAAGATAAATAAATAATCAAAGAAATTGGGGACATGAATTTCGGACAAAACAGGTTCTTAGACATGAAACTGTTACAGAAAAAGGTTGTTTCAATGGAGATGACGGTGGTGGTTATGGTGGTGCCGTAAGTCATCCAAACCTAAGCACCGGAGAAGAGGGAAACAAACAGCGAACAGACATCTTCGGATACCCCTCAACATGGATGATACAAGTAAACATGGACAGCAACAACAACCTAAGAATGGATCATCGTATGGGCTGTCTCCGCTATGAACTCTCAGGTTCCTGTTCGAACCCATGTTCTTATTTGTGTTCTTCTTCTTCTTCTTCCTTCTCCTGTAACTAGACAGAGTTAGAAGAACATATGAAGTGGAATACCTGATCAATTTATATTATTGAATGATCCGAACTAATTTCTGATATCTCTGCAAGAATCATCCATTGCTCTTGAGTCACCTCATCAGTTTATAAAAAGTTCCAATCTTTGCTGAAACAATCAGACATGTCGTGAAAATCGATGTTAATTTGGAATATTCCTTCGTTAAAGAATGGATTTTTGAGAAGAAAGAACCTTTTGGTTGAGGAAGACACGTCTTGCTTCTCTCTCGATTCGAGTCTCTTTCTGAGTTCTGTCAGACGCGTCACTCCAAGAATGAAGAGTGACATATATAACGCATTTAAAGGTTGGATACTGTGGATTTTTCTTTAATGTCGAAACACCACCATTAAAGAACTCCTTGGACCTTGCTTTCTCATAGAATAAGCAAGAACGAGCAAACGTTTCGGCTGAGAATCTTTTTTTATTTTTTTGCTACTGACGAACAGAGAGAAAAAAAAATAACGTCGTAAAATATCGATTCCCTCACAATCCTCTGCAAGAAGAGGATGTAATGGAAAGGGTCAGCACAATAAGTAAGTCCTTGCAGAGAGGAATGCGCCAAATCAACAAAACGATTAGCACATCGGTTACCTTCGTGACAGATGTGCCGAATATCAACAATTCACCCCCTTTAATCAGCTCCAAGCAATTACTAACAAGAGTATGATAAGGGTGTGAATCGATCACTCCATTTCAAAGAAACTGCACAACAATCATAGTGTCGAGTTCTATAATCAATTGGCTAGTGTTGTGCGTTTTCGCCAAAAGTAACCCTTGGCCGAGCCCCCATAATTTTGCATCAAGACTCTCTAAAGTGCCAATATTTAACATAAAACCTGTCATCCACATGCCATTGAATCCCGAAACAATCCACCTGTTGAAGCATGGCTTTCAACGGGTCTTCTGGATCCATTGGTATTTAGTAAAAGAACTCTAGCCAGGGGGGGAAGCCAAAAGATCAATTTACCATAATTGTTCATCATAGATGCTGGGCAAGTTTGAACCACAGAACAATCAGCTGCCAATGTGAACTTCCACGCTTGGGCGGATACCATTGAACAAAAAGCTATTGCGTGCTTTCCAAATACTCCATAAGATAGGTGTAAACAAGGAGCTCCAAGGAAGATTGAAGCTTACCTTATTCTTTTTAGATGCTTGGTATCGCAACCAATCAAGAAAAGGAACAACACTTGACACTTGCATTCCAAATATATGGTAGACGCAACTCCACAATCCCGCAACAAACGAGGATGTTCGGAAAATGTGGTCTAAAGTCTCCTCCCCATCTGTGCAAAGTATGCACTCCGAGTTTGTAATAACTCTTTTGCTATGTAAGACTGCATTAGAGTTTAAACAATTAAAGAAGGCCAACCATAAAAAGAATCTGACTCGCTCTTAAATTTGGAGCGTGCACATCTATTGGCAGTTCTCCCACCTCACATCCGAAATACCGTGGTTTGTAAGGCCCATGTAGGCTGACGAAGTAGTGAAGATACCATGTTTGTCCCACCCCCAAATGCACCGATCTTTCTTTTTGTTCATAAGGGGAACTGGTATAGCTCGAATTTCTGCAATTATTTGGGCCGGTAACACTTGCATAAGATCCTCACAATTCCATGACCCATCGGGTTTCAATAGAGAGGCTACCCTGTGGGACAACGATAGTGGTTGAACATGTGCAAGGCGCAGATGGATCAGCAGCCCCTTCCTCACCCACCAATCATACCACAGACTAGTCGCTTGCCTATCATCGATGATCCATTTGAGTAACCCCCGCCAAGTGGACGAAGCAAGTCCCCGAACACTCATGTTTATGAACTGAGTTCCTTCCAAGTATTTGGGTTGGAAGATTTCCAAGCAAAAAGATTGGTGCCGCATTTGCAATTTCCAACCCACCTTCGACAATAAAGCCTCATTCGAACATCTAGCCTTTCGTAAGCCTAATAGTTTGCATTACAGCCTTAATCCCTGTTCGAAAATTATGGCACCTTATGCGAATAAAAAGAAGATATGTTAAGCTCAGACAGCAAGTGAATGTAGAAACAGACAATGTCACCTGATGTGAAAAATATAAGAACTACGAAGAATTGGAGATGGACAAAAGAACCTAACTGAGCATTGAGTTTCTACTTTCTTGTAAGGTTTTATTCACAAAAATGTTTTATACACACAACACAGAGTGCATATCAAAGAATTTGCAGATGAATTCCTGCACATGCAACTGAAGGCCTTTTGTCGTGGATGTCATTGTTTCGTAGGGCCAGATTCGTCTATTCTCGCTTATCTTCCTCGAGATCGTCTACGAGCCCTATTCTTTCCAGCTTACTCGCGGCATCTCCAGTTGCTTTCACACTTGTCAATGAGATTCCCTCCTCATCAAAGTCTTCCATGTTCTCCTCTGAATATGCATATCTGCACGTCCGCATCAAGTTAGCTCATTACAATGACTACCAGTTGCCTTTCTCAAGAGATGGCATATGGAATTAGTTCCAATTATGTATAATCATAAATCATCTGCTCTATCCCGGCTGAACATGCAAACAACAATACCACAAATCTCAGACATATTGGCCTTCCTATGTACACCACTATTACCAATTCTGCACTTCATTTGAGTAGCTATTTGAGCCTCTAATTCCACAAGAAATACAAGAACTGATTCCACAAATCTTTGGATTGTGGACAATTACGGCATTTCAGTTCAAAGTAAACATAGGTGTGTATTTAAATATTTGAAAGTGTGTGACAGAGAAAAAGATAATTCAAATCATTACGTTAAGTTCACAAAGAGGGAAACTAAAGAAAACTGAAGCGGATATGTTGGTGCAAATACCTTGTTGGGTTACGTGAGGGAGCCCAAAGGACGCAAATCACTATCAAAAGAGCAAATGCAAGCAGAGTCCAAAAAGCAGGAATGATCCAAGCAATTTGCCACAGCTCACTCAGCGGGTCAGTTGCATTAAAGTATAACTAAGCAAGCAAAAAGTCCGAACAAAATGATTACTTTCTAACGTCTAGAAAGACAGATATAATATCAGTGGGATTACAAAAAGAAATAAGTACTACCTCAAAGCCAATCCAAGCAATGGAGAGAAGTACAGATACTGCAAGGGAATTGGTAAACTTCCGATACAGTTCTAATTTAGTCATGTTTCTTCTCATCTGTAACCAAATGGAAAGGACATGGAAAAGAAAAGTATAATACTGAACCTTCAAATATTCAAGAAATAAAATAGGACAGCCAGCTCCAAACCAACTGACACACATAACTTGCATTGCATCCACCACTCATATTCACACTTATTTACTGGCACGATATTGTACTCATATTCACAATTATTTACTGGCACGATATATCTAAGTCAATACGCGAGGGTGAAAATTTTAATTACCTGAAGCTTCTCCAAAGTTTTCGATAGTGAAGAGAAAATCCAGAGAATAAAGCAAGAATCTAGGAAGGCAACAGGAAGGACCAAAAACAATTTTGTTTTTTTCGAAAAGTCATTGATGTTACCCAGATGTTCAACCAGTTCAAGAGCCTCGGAGGCAATAAAATAAACTAAACCGAGAAGTAATAGTCTTGAGGTTATGCCACCAAGGGTCAGTTTTACAACCCCATAGCCCATGGAGACTACCAGAAGAAGAAGGCGAGAAACAGTCTTCTTGACAGTGGTAAAGGTGACAGCCCACAGTGTAACACCCATCGGTCTCATCCCAGTTGAATTAAAGTTGGAATGCTCAAAATACCAGACAGCCATCTCACACATTCCAAGTGCAATCACTGCAGTAATATGGTAGTGCAACTGTATTATATCCTTCCAATGCTGAACAAACCTTAAGAACCATAGTAGTCCTAGTGCAAGGTATGCCAAAGACATGATGCCAAAGAATGTCATAAGAGGTGTCATCTTTCCTGGTAAATAACCATTCGGGTTTTTCCATACAGTCCTCCCTTTAATCAAAGTGCCCTTGAGCTGTGGATCACAAAACATGAAATAAAGGTAGTACATCCCCGTACTATTTATTTCAACAACTTCAGGTTCCATTTTGACTTCTTCATTTTTGCCAGCAAAGGAGGTTTTAATTCTTTTCGGCCATTCAGGATTGTCTGGGTTTTTCTGGATAATAACTTCACCTAGTTTGCAGGACCCACTTTCAGCAAGACTAGGAGTGCAGCATATAACATCAGTTTTCAGAAAAGCCCCTCCAATCCTTTCTCTGTCTTTGACCTCAAGTATGATGGCTTCCACCAAGCCAGTACTCTGCTGCATATAATTCTGTTTACTTGCTGTCTCTTTTGTTCTCACAAACACAACATCTTCAAACCTAACAGTCCAATTGGGTATTCGCATCATGAAATGGGAACTCCCATTCAATTGATCAGGGAAAAAAAAAACATCATCTTTTCATCTTAAATACACAGTCAGAATCCAAAGTACCAAACTCGATTTGTATCATCACATTACCCCTCCGGAACAAAACCCAACTAGACTAAGAAGGTTGGTTCATTCATATTTCAACTAGATTAATAACAGCTCACAAATCCAAACCAATTAGCACATATTATAACCAACAAGTCAAGACACCCGTTTCTGATTCTCCCAATTCTGATCAAAAGACGCAAACTTTCCAACAACCAACTAAACAAAATCCCAAAAATTAAACAATTAAAAAACAGAGAAAAAAATACCTGACGAGAGACTTTCCCTTGAGGGGCTTGTCCGGAGAAGTGGAAGCAGAGTCGTGGACCTCAGAAGCATACAGGCCTTCACTGCCGCCATGGAAAAAGAAGGCATTTGATTGTGGAATAAATGCTTCGTAATTGTAATCGTGAATGGAGGCACTCACTTGTGTTACGAATGAGTTCAACACAATGGCACACAAAATGGAAAACCCTAGCAGAGGACGAGCTTTGGCTCTCTCCTCCATCTCTGCGATGATGTTCGGTTTCTGACACTTTAAGAATAAGCAAACACTTTGGATAAATTACACGTACATATGACGAAATTAAGTATGACATACCAATTGGGCTGGGCTTAAATTAAGGTTTAAATTATGATTCTAATTAGAGATAGCAAAAAAAGGTCAGCCCGACTCAGCCTACAATCTGAATTTTTCACGTATAAATCGGACTCAGCCCAAAGTTCAACTCGGCTGGAAAGTCTAAAATTTTCACATATAAAATGATTTCATTTTTTTAATTTAAAAATAATAAATTTGATCATACCTAATGGGGCTCAAGTTTCGGCTTGGGCATGGAGTATCGGGTCGGATCGGATCAAGCTTTGAACTGAGCTTAGGTTTAGAAGTAGAATTTTTTGGTCGGATCGAGCCTCCGAAGACCCAACCTAGCCTGACCCATTAACATGCCTAATTCTAACCTTAAGTTTTTGAAAAAAATCGATAAATTATTAAAAATTTCACATTGTTTGAAATAATTATTAATGTATGTTTATAGAACAATTTTCATAAATAAAATTTATTAATACGTTGGAAGTTGATATATATAAAGACTGGTTTATATAATGGGAAAAGGTTTAATTAATTTATCATTAAAATTAATGTAAATAAAAATATAGGATCTATAAATTATAAATTATAAGAAATTAAATTCTTATTTACAAAATATTAAAAGTTAATTCATATATTTTACACATGACTCGAAATTTAGAAAAAGTTCAAACTTCATAATTTTTAGTTTAAATTCAATAGCTTAAAATTAATCAATCCATTTACCAAAACTATCTCACTTAATTTAGTTTAAATCTTATTTTCTATTCTATCTCAAACTTAAACATATTTTTTTAAGATCGTTCGATTTCGAATCAATCCAAGTTTGTGAAATAAACTCGAGTTTAGCAACATGCTTAGCACGTTAAACTTTGTGACATAAAAACATTGAACTTAAGAAATTAAGACGCAATGAAGTTATTCTCAAGTTTAGGCGATTCAAAATATGATTAAATTTGGACCGAGTTTAATTTTTTTCTTTTATTTCTAATCGGATTAAACTGACCCTTAGAACTTGAATTCAATTCGGTCCAAAACTTAAAAGTAAAAACTCAAAATACGATCCATATTAAGATAATGCAATGCATAGCCTGAAAATTCCAAGAAATTGAGTAGAAAAGGATAGAAAGCAACGGTTCATTTGGAAAAGTAAGTTTCTTTATAAGAGATAAGAAAATGAAACGGTTGGTTTAGCTCTTTCGTTGGATTTGCTAACGCATGATGCACGTTTGGCCCCAGTGACTCGCTAGGAATCTTCTACACTATCTTCGTCTAAAACCAACTCTACGTTTGGGTGTGCGTATATCAGTAGAGTTTTTATTAGTAAATTTTTTTTTATAAATTTTTTACGAGAATAACTTTTTTAAAAGATCAGTTGATTATTTAGTTGTCATTAAAAAAATTTTTTTTGAAAGAGCTTCATACAATAGGCTGTTTGATAATATAAAAATAAAAATACTTTTAATTTTTATTATATTTTATTTTATAATAAAATTATTTATGCATATAAATATTATTTAAATTATATTAAACAATATACAAAATACAATGTATTAATTATTATATAATTTTAAACCATATGAAACATAAATAAAAATATATCCAATCAAATTTTTCATATGAATTATAACATAAGTAAAACAAATATTAAAACTAATTGTACGTTACAAAACAATTGTGCAAGAGATTAGAGAAGATAAGTTTGCAAGATAAAAGTGAAGATGAGTTTGTAAGTATTGCAGAAATTATGTGTAAAACGTAAGGACAAAAAGGACTAAAAAATAAGGTCATTAATTAATCTGAAAAATATACTTGAAAAAGTCATTTGAGAGGCTTTTTTGAGAAGTTTTAAATTTGACCTTCTTAAAAAGTTGTATTTTAGTTGTCAAAAGAGCCATATCTGTTAAAGAAATGCTTTTTATTTTACAGCTAAACATCCATTTTTCTTAAAAAAAACTTTTGTGATGAAAAAAGTACTTATTGACCTTTCAAAAACTCATCCAAATAATCACTAAATTTATAACATAAAAAATTTAAGGTTCAATCGTTATTAAACTACCATAAAATTGACTAAAAATTGAATAAAATTAAATAATTTAAAATATAATTGAAAGAGATTGTCATCTAAAATTTTAAAATTTAATTAAAAAATATTAAATAAAAATTTATTTATTTATTTCCGTTTACGTTAATTTATTAATTTACAATAACTAATCGATTAAGTAATAAACTAATAGTTTTTAAAAACAAAAGTTAATAAAATAACTTGAACTGAAAAATAAAAAATTGAATTAAAAAACTGTCCAATTAAAAGTTTTTATGATTGAATCGATCGAAGCAATTAGGTTTTTTAGTTATTAGCTTTTCTTAATCAAAATTAATATTTGTCTTAATTAAAAAATTAAAATTAATTTTTAAAATTAAGATAGTTTATTAAAACAAAATTATTCTTTTTAGTTAATTGAAATTTCAGAAAAAAAATTGAGGAAATATATTAAAAAGAAATTAGGTACAGATACAAACAAAGGACCCATCGTACTGTTGTATCATAAAAGTCAGGTATACAAACGACAGTGGCATTGAATGATACGTATCTATCAATCACATCTGCTTATGAGTACAACATTAAATCTTATTTACTTATTTATCTAACATTCACGTAAATATGTAAATAAAATTAAATTACAGGTAAAATATTTAAACAAAAATAAAGTGCTCCAATCCGTATGCACATGTGCTTACTTGATTCGAGTCGGTTTAAATTTAGATTTATAATTAGATTAGTCCGATCTAACTCTTTTATTAAACTCTTGAATTTTAGCTTGAATTTTAATTAGTTTTAAATTTGACCTAAATGATTTAAAATATTTAAAACGAAGTTGTTTTAGGATAATTAATCAAAATATCGTCAATTTAGTTTTAATTTTCTTTAACTTACGTACCAACACAATATTATTTTAGACAATTAAATCAAAAGAAATAACAATTAGTTAATTAGATCGAATCAGTTTCGGTTATTATTGAGTCACATAGTTTGAGTCTAATATAATCTCGCCTAGATCGCTTAAAATGACATGATTTTATTGTAATTAATCAAAATAATGATATTTTAATCTTAATTTCCTTAAATTAATATACCAAAACATTATTTGCAAACTCAAATTCATTATAAAGTATTATTATTATTACATTTATTATTTAAATATGAATAATTTATTCATTTTTATTATATGTTTTTTATTTTAGTCTTTTTTGGCTTTTAGAACTATTAAAAACAATCTCTTTACTAGTTAGTGTAAAATTATGTAATTTTAGACCTCTACAAATTGCACGTCCGAACTGAACTTCAAAAAAGTCATATATGTTAAAGAAATGCTTTTTATTTTATAGCTAAATACCTATTTTCTTAAAAAAAAAAAAGGACTTTTATGGTGAAAAAAATGCTTATTGACCTTCCAAAAATCCATTCAAATAGTCACTAAACTTATAACATAAAAAATTTAAGTTTCAATCGGTATTAAACTATTACAAAATTGATTAAAGATTGAATAAAATTAAAGAATTTAAAATATAATTGAAAGAGATTGTCATCAAAGAATTTAAAGTTTAATTAAAAATTATTAAATAAAAATTAATTGATTTATTTCCGTTTACATTAACTTATTAATTTACAAAAATTAATCGATTAATTAATAAACTAATAATTCTTAAAAACAAAAGATAATAAAATAACTTGAACCGAAAAGTAATAAATTGAATGGAAAATTTGTTCAATTAAAAGTTGTTATGATCAAACTGATCGAAGTAATTAGGTTTTTTAGTTATTAGTTTTCTTAATCAAAACTAATATGTGCCTTAATTAAAAATTAAAAATTAATTTTTAAAATTAAGATAATTTATTAAAACAAAATTATTCTTTTTAGGGAGCGCTTAGTTCACAGAAGGTAATTGGAATGGTAATGGGAATGAATATAGTGAGGAATGAGAATCGATATAATCATTATAATTATGATGGTTGGTTAAAATGAAGGAATGATTACCATTGCCATTGATAGTGGTTGGTTTAT
>JANIJH010000005.1:1208069-1228290 GCA_024520975.1 Erythroxylum areolatum | reverse complement strand
GAATGCTACGAGGACAACATTAAATCTTATTTACTTATTTATCTAACATTCACGCAAATATGTGAATAAAATGAAGTGATACAGAGTTAAAATATTTTAACAAAACTAAGGTGCTCCAATCCGTATGTACGTGTGCTTACCTTGTATGGTTGAATCAAGTCGAGTCGGTTTAAATTAAATTTATAATTAGATTAGTCCGATCTAATTTTTTTATTAAACTCTTAAATTTTAATTTGAATTTTAATGAGGTTTACATTTGACCTAAACGTATTTAAGATATTTAAAACGGTGTTGTTTTAGGATAATTAATCAAAATATCGTCATTTTAGTTTTAATTTTCTTAAATTTACGTACTAACACAATATTATTTTAGACAATTAAATTAACATGATATCAATTTTTGAGCATGTTTAGTTAACAAAAGAAATAATAATTAGTTAATTAGATCATATCGGTTTCGGTTATTATTGAGTCACACAGTTTGAGTCCAATCTAATCTCGTCTAGATCGCTCAAAATGACATGATTTTAGTGTAATTAATCAAAATAATGTTATTTTAATCTTAATTTCCTTAAATTAATATACCAAAACATTGTTTGTAAACTCAAATTCAATATAAAGTATTATTATTATTACATTTATTATTTAAATATGTATAATTTATTCATTTTTATTACATGTTTTTTATTTTAGTCTTTTTTTTGGCTTTTAGAGCTATTAAAAACAATCTCTTTACTAGTTAGTGTAAGGTTATGTACTTATAGACCTCTACAAACTGCACGTCTCAACTGAACTTCTAATAAAATGTTGTTATCTTTGATATTTTAAAAACCATATTGAAAGTTACACCAATAAATATGTTTAAAGTTTAAAAGGTTTAATCGGTATTAGGTCATCATAAAATCGTTTAAAATTAAATAAAATTAAGAAATTCAAAATTTGATTAACTAGTACCATCATTACCAATCTAAAAATTTAAAGTTTAGTTAAAAAAAGATTATTAAATAAAAATTAATTATTTTATTTTATTTCATAAAATTTGATTAGCTCATATAAACTAAACGATTAATTAATAAAATTATCGATTCTTAAAAACAAAAATTATTAAACTAAATCAACCTGAAAAATTAAAAACTCAACCGAAAATTTAGTTACATGCCCATCAATTATATCTTCCAAATCATCCACACTAACAATTCATCGTTTCCCTCCAAATGGATAATTGAGTAAATAACTAAAAATAACATTTGAATTAAGGATCAAGTCGTATGCTAGTCATAATATAAACTTCAACAAAGCCGATTTAGTCATTAGTAAAACCGAAATTAACGATTCAACAAAACCGATTTAGTCATTAGTAAAGTTGAAATTAACGAAGGAACTCCGATTAAAAAACTAAAACCTCAAGCCCTCCGAGTTAATTTTTTTATTATCATCAACCCTAGTTAGTTGGTGGGGCATATTACTTTGGACTTATATCACCTTTCCTTTTTTCTTTCCTGTTTGTCTTCTTTACAAACACATAAAGCAAATACTAAATCGGAACCTGATCCTCACGTTTGCAGAAATAATTGTCCTTGTTGTCTTTATATATATATATTCGTGGATGTAAAATAAAGGAGAAGTCCATTAAAGTACTATGTTGCTTTTTTGTATGCATGCATCCCGCCGATCAAATCAGCCCGATCTATTTAGTTATACTTTAAAAAAATTTAAAAACGACGTCATATGATTCATCCGATCAGTCGGGTCAACCCGATTTATTTAATCATATATTTTTTTAAAATTTAAAAATAATGTCGTTTTTGACATTTTGTCGAAAAATTTAGGTTAAAATTGACATCTCTATTTCTTTGTGATATGTATGAGGGTTTGACAAGTCTAAAACTCTCGAATTTCTTATCTTTAACACTCCTATTTGTGGAATCTTCAAAGTCTTTTTTGGTTAGTTGGTATTTAATTATTATGTATCATATAACATTCAGACATTACTATATTGTTTTGTCTTCCAAGTTGAGTTATGCTTTGATGGGATAAGATATTTTAGATTTTTATAAATTTAGTGTTAATTTTTTAAAAAATTTTCAATTTAGTAATTATTCTTTCAAAATTCATAAAAATCACATTAAAGCATTGTTTTTATTGATGTGATTAATAGACGAACATTCCGTTTAGTGGACATGTCATATAAGTAAAAATAACATTTTGTACCTGATCTATACAAGTTTTAAAAGATTAATACTAAATTAAATATTATAAAAATTTAGTATTAAATAAAAAAATCGAGCTTATTCTTTACAGTTTTGTTCATTAGTTTATTAAAGTTACATGTAATAATTATTATGTTGTGGTAAATAAGCAATGTTTTCAAACCTGAATAGAAAGTTAAATCGATAAGATAAGATGTTTAAGGTTTAAAAGGTTCAACCGATACTAAACCGTTATAAAACTGGTTAAAGATTAAATAAAATCTAAAAAATTGATTAAAAATTTTACCTACACTTATGAAAAAGTTTAAAGTTTAATTAAAAATATACTATTATGTGAAAATTAATTAATTTATAAAAATTGGTCGATTACTTAATTTTTAACGACAGAAATTATTAAATTAAAATCAACCAAACAACATGAAAGCTAAATCAGAAAGATGGCCTTTCAAATCAGTTTGATTTTTAAGACATTGCAAATGAAAAGACTTTGGAATGTTCATAAATACATTCTTAAAGGAGAAGACCGAGGAGTCAACCCATTCACAAGTTACCTAACATAGCATTTATAAGAATAAAGATGTGTGAACCAACTGCCCTATCTTTAAGACTTTAGGTGTTTGTTGATCTTTCTTGATTTAGATTGACTTCACTAGTAAAAAGGGGTCAGAATTAAATTAATTCAGTATTTGAATTCCAAATTTTAATTAAGAAAATGGATCAGAAAAAAATGAAAATACAAACTTTTAGTTAATTAAAAATACAATGTTCTTATTTAAGATTTTAAAATTTATTCATATATCTCTATTTTATGAGTTTATCACTATTTTTAAGTACATCATAAAATTGTAATCAATATTTTAAAAATCGGATTAGAAGTTAAATCGATAAAGTAAAATGTTTAAAGTTTAAAAGTTTAATCGGTATTAGACCATCGTGAAGTTGACTAAAATTTAAATAAAATTAAGTAATTTGAAACATGATTGAAAGATATTGTCCTTAATAATTTGAAATTTAATAAAAAAATATTTTTAAATAAAAATTAATTAATTAATATTAGTTTATAAGAATTCATTAATTTACCAAAATTGATTAATAAATTATCAACAAAATTTATAAAAATAAATAAAATCAGAAAGTTAAAACCGAATTAAAAAATTGAGTTCTTTTTTAATTGAAAGGAAAGAAACCCGAGACATATTACATGACTAATATAGAGAAACAAATCCCGACATATTCTCTAAAAAGATAGAGTGAAACCTAAAGGATGTAGTATCTAAAATAGTAATTCCTAAATCGAAATATTCTGCAAAGTTAGCGAGCCAGTCAATATATCGATTGCCCGCTTAATAGATATGTCGATGTACAACAATCCAGTTATGAGTAAACAACTTATTAATAGCCATAACTAAAGGATTGAAAGCTGTTGATCGGTTAGTCGAAGAAGACAGGATATTTATCACCGTTGTAGGGTCCACTTCTAATTCGACGGGACGAAAATCCATATTTCAAGCAAACGTGAGCTCGGAAAAAATTAGAGTTTTTTTTATGATAGCTAAAATGCATTCTTGTCCTAATGCCAAGTTAGTGGGAGAAAGAAACCCTGATAAAAGACATTTTTGCAGAGTACAAGTTCCAAATGTAGTTCTGAATCATTATTACAATCATTGGATTTTCTGTTCTTGGAACAATCAAATCACTGAAGAACAAGGCACCAGACAACCAAAAGAAGTAGCTAAATTACAAAAGGAAAAAGGTCATTGATTTCTTTCTACATGGAAATTACAAAAGGAAGTCCCTGCTCAGGCAAATTCAGGGAACTGCAGAACATCATCATCGAACTCGTAAACAGATCCCACCATCATATCATCCAAGTCTAAACTACGAGTTTTAGTAGTAGTTGCAGTGCTAGTGGTGCATGAGGAGTTAACCACAGAATGATCAAATGGAGAAAGGTCAGACGACAGGAGATAATTGGAGGACGAAGAGTGGTGGTGGTGAGTCAGATCGGCTTCCTTGTCATGTTCCTGTTTTATTGATGGGAAGAAGGAGACACTGGTTTCTCCATTTTTACAGTCATTAGAAAAACTCAGAAGAAACGTCTTAGAATCTGAAGCAACAACATCTGAATCCAGGAAGATTTGAGGTCTCGGTGAAGCTTTGCATGTATGTTGACCAATATAGGTTGTTCGATACAAAGGTGGTTTTTCATTAAGTTGCTGAACTTGCTTCGTTGCTTGACAACCCTGATCATACTTATGAGTGCATCTGTAATAGTTCCTGTCAGATTACAATCAAAAAGTTCATGTCAGTTCTTGATCAACCCTGTTCTTTTGAATCCAATTTTGGGAAAACATAAATTCCTGAATCACCTTGGATGTTTGGCATTAAGAATCACCTTCTGACCGTACTTTCGCCAGCCATGACCGTCGTCAACTAGCGCCGGTCTCTCCGTCGTCCACGACTGAGAATTCCTCCTGCAACCGTAGACGTTTTAAATTTAGTAACAGTAAAATCTATAAGAACCCTGTCAATTGGTATGAAGAAACTGGACCTTCTCTTGTAACATCCTCTCCGATCCTTGACCGTGGAGGACTTGCTGCTCTGGACGGAATCCTCAGACTTCCGGCCATCCAAACAAGGCGAACCTACTTGTGTACTGGGCAGGAACTGAGAGATCTCGTCGAACTCGGGACTGTTTAACATCGAAAGTGTGTTGGAAAACGAGTCAAAGATTCCGGTGATGAGTTCTCGGGCATCAACCCCACCACCACCACCACCGCAGGTTTCCCGGAGAACATCTTTAAGTTTTCCGGCAAATCTGCACCCGCGAAGAAGCTCATCGATCACCTTTTTCCGGTTAAAGGGTAGTATTTCCGAGCAAAAAGACTCAATCTTTGTGACTTCTTCCATTCCAGTGAGCTTTAAGCTAGAGCTAGAGGACGAGACTATAGACTAGAGACAAGAGAAGCTAAAAGAGGCCAACTTATCATCATGTGATTTAGATATTTAAATAAAATCTTAAATTCACGAACATTACCAGGTAAGTTCCTGAGCTCAGGGACGTGCAGATCAATCCCAAGCGCACGTGTAGACTACCTTCCCCCCGATGAAGCTTCGTGGGAGACCAGCGCCTGAGGTGCGAGTGTTTTAAGGACGGATGAAGTTTGCCTTACTCAACTGTATGACGTCATGTGCATGACGTCATTCCAGTTGCCAACCTGTCATTTGCTTATAAAATTCTTTTCTACGGTTTCAATTCCAATAATGACCTTATGAGTTTTGCCTTACATTCCAGAATGAAAGAAGGAAAGGCAGGGGCAATTTTGGGATTTCGTGTGTAAACGACATTAGTTTTCAACGTTCTTTTGAACTTTCTTTTATATTTTTTTATGTTTAAGTATAAAATAATTGTGGTTGGATAAGCACGTGGAGGGAATTGATAAAACGACCATGCCTGTCATTTTTTTTTGGATGAAAGGTATATAAAATTGATATTAATGTTCTAAAAAATTAAACTCGTAAAATAAGGCATTAAAATATAAAAGTTCAACTACAGTTATAAAATTTATATATAAAATTTTAAAAAATTGTTAAATAAAAATAATTGTTTTATTCTAAACAACAACAATCTAGTAAAAATCTTGCCGATACGCTGAGTTTAGAAAGATCTAATAATACGTAACATTATTTTTAATTAGTAGAGATATTATTTTTGAATAATTTATTATTATTATTATTATTATTATTGTTATTATTATATTTTATTTCTCTCTTATTTTGTTTTTGTCTCTTTTCATACAGGTCATTTGTAAAAAGTCTCTCTACTAATTAGAGGTAAGACGATGTATTACTATATCTCTCTAAACCTCATGTAATAATGAGATTCTGTTACGACTTAATTATTCCATATTAGTAATAAGAGAGGTGGATGTGAGGTTTATAGGCTTATGAGTTTTCTCATCTTTTAAGCTAGCTTTTGGGTTAACTTTCTCGTAAGACCTGTAACAATTAGTATCAAAGTTAAACATCACTCCTTCAAGTCTTCGTGCTACGCCCGTGGGTGGTGACGTCGACATTGTAGTGTTCACTAGGGCTAGAAAAGGTCTAACACATAACTAACACGCGGGTGCTTGGGTGATGAAGCCAATATGACAGTGTTAGCCCAGGGCTAGAAAAGGTCTAGTGCATAGCTGCCAACCCGTGGATGCCTGGACTGTGATTAATAATAAGAGAAACTGATATAAGATTTATAAGCTTATGAGCTCCTCACCACTTTAAGCAAGTTTTTGGGGTTGACTTTCTTATAAGACCCATAATAAGTTTTTATTGGATATTGTTGTTGTTAATTTATAAATATTAATTAGTTTATAAAAATTAGTTGATTTTGATAATAAAAATGATTAAAATAAACTAAATTAAAAAATTAATATTTTAATTTTTTATAATTCAATCGGTTGAATTATTTATTTTTTAATCATTCATTAATATTTCAATATTTGAAAACTAAAAAAAAACAGCATGCATGAGCGTGGTGTAGAGCTTGACCACTTGCCTCACGTGCCTAACAAGTCAACTTGTGCATCGTATTAATATAACCACTTGTTACTTAATAATTTTGGAATTATGTACCTTGCTCATTAAATTTTAATATATATTTCTTTACCATACTCAAAATAAAATTATTATATTTTGAGTTCATACTCTCTACATATAAGGATAAAGATAACATTCCTAAATTTCACTTTATTACAGAACTTCAGATTGGGTGTGATGATGATAATGATAAGTACCAATCTAGCATTCAATCAATACACGGGCATACTCGGTGCGGTTTGCGACAACCGTAGGCTATGATCGGCTACTATCGGTGCAGCTTGCAACCAATGACTACTTGTGAAGCACCATGCTTGGGCATGAATCAAATTCTTTAATTTCAAACTAAGTCAAGCCAAACTCGAATAATTGTTGAGGTTAACCTTTGAACACCAATAATAACAATGATGTTTAAAAATCTCACTAAAATTGGAAATCTTAAAAAGTCTAATAATAGGAACCCTTATCTTGAACTGATAAGGAGAACTTATGGCCTTTCTTTACTTTTGCCCGAGAGATAAAAGTAACTACTTGTATTTTACAGGTAAAACACATGGTGACAACATCATGCCAACATTCCAAAAAAAATAAAGGCAAAGTTCAACCAGAATTGACCGTTAATGCATACATGGGTAATGCACAATTAAGCTTTAACAGCAGACGACAAAGCAATAATGGTGCAAACGTCTACCTGATAAGAACAATACAAGCAAGACAATGACTAGTGAACCTGGACATGCCATGAGAGCGACCAGAGACAATTTACACAGTACAGAGTATCCAACCCGAAAGATCCGAGTCCGAGTCATGAAAATAACATCATTTTTTATATGGACAACATAATGTTGTCATTTTGTTCAATAAATTTCAAACAGTAAAAAATAAAATGACGTCATTTTATTATTTACAACACGAGACATCTGAGTCGGCCTATTACTAACCTTAAGTATGAGCCTGCACAGGAAGGGAAAGTAAGGCATTATATGAGTGATGCAAGTTCAATTCTAGTGTAGGTAATATGAAAATGAAAAGGATAGTTGTCCCTACCACTAAAAATTGGAAAAAGAAGTGAAAAGTGGCATTGCATGTTCAAAATCAACTTTTCTCACTAGCACTCAAATGAAAGGATTGCTAAAGGAGTATTGTTCCTTTACATGCACGAGAAAACTTAATTTACAGCATCAAACACTCGGGACAGAGGTAGCAGGTAGACCTGCCCTGTCCACACCAAAGAATGAAGCATAACTCTTCAACTTTGAAACAACAGTACCTCGTGCTATCTATAAGAAGAAAAATATATCAAAACCTGAGCTTTACATGAAGCTGTTGTGTACTCCGAAAGCAGCTTCCATTCCCTCTTCTGATCAGTTCAGGGCCTTCAACATACATATCTCCCAATCTCTGCGCAGCTCCGAACTAGTTAGTGTGGACTACGAGATTGTCACGCGGACAGATTCCCCCACCTTTTTCTTCCATCTAAGTCGCACAAATGATATTTCATGCAAGGAGGTGACCTTTTCTTAGATCATACCATCCTCCTACGCCTCTAAAAGTATAATGGGTTACCCACTCTGTTGTCAAATGCCCGGTCATTCAATAACACTTACTAATCACTTTGTGAATCAAAATTTAATTTCAGAAGTGAACCTTTTCTGTTAAGAAGAAAATAAAAATCAGCTTACTTTCAAATTTGATGGCGGCGTGCTATAGGGAAGCTGTAGGATGGATAACTCGAGGGAAGCCAGGTCTATGTGTAATTTTCTACAATGGGTAATATACATTTCAACTAGAATCTCCATCAGGATTTAACCTCAAACAATCAGGTTCTCTTTTCAGTATCTCAGCTTCTCTGGCTAGTTGGATGTCTGGAGGCCAAAAAGTTTGATATACAATTTTAACTAGAAATCTAGGGAGCAGAGCAACAACAATTATAATCAAGATGGTGAGCCAATAGGTTAGCGACTTGGCCAGATGGTAAATCGTCCTGCAGAAAGCACAGACATAATTTCACCTAAATTTAATAATTGATCTGAAAAGCACTACAAAAAATCAGATCCAAGCAATTCCAGGAGAAGTTGAGCATACTAACCAATAATTTGGGAAGACAGGTATAGAATCCAACACTACCATACAACCGTAAGTGATAAGTACTGAACCCCAGACAGCAATATGAGTAATATACACCCAACGCCGAATGTCCATTGCCAAGTGAACATTGACAAGTATAACAACTGCAATCGTCCACAAACTGCCCAAGCTCCATATATCAATTGTGCTATCCCTGTAAACAAACAGGGGTATAGCAAAGAGAACAATGCTCTGCCATAATGTATCAACCATAGTGATCCAGAAGAGTTGCATATTGTATGCCTCCTGTCTATGCCCCGCACAGTAAAGTCTTGGGTACTGTAGTAATGTCCGATGGCTTAAATCTTTGTCCAGGATGCCAACGACTACAGTAGGGATAGAAGTATAGATGACAGAATAAAAAACACTACTCCAATCTGTCAATGCTGAAGTTGATGAAAAAGCAGTGCACAAAATATACCTGAAGTTATGAAAGAAAATCATAATGATCAAGGAAAAATGCCATTGAAGTACTGCATAAAGCATACTTCAAGGAACTCCCTATATTTTAAAATTTAAATGCTACCATTAACTAAAAATATACCAGACAAGTTTCCAGCATGAAATTTGGAGTCAGAAATAAAAGGAATTCCACACACAGTTGAATTTGCTAATTAGCTAGTCAATAAAATGTCAGTCACCAAATGAATTTCTGCAGTCAAATGCCTTGATAATAGTTGTTGATAATCCAAGGTTAAAAAATAATCATGGCAAACTCTAAAGAGAGCCCAAAAAAAAAAGGGAAGGTGACCTCATAAACATGTACATTGTACAATAAAATTGCATGGAAAACTTGCTTTTAATAAATAAAAATGGGGAAGGATTTGAACGTACCAAAATAACATCAAAACGAAAACAGCATTCCGGTAAAAATTGTAGAGAATCAAGTACCCAATGCGTTGGTAATTCCAGTGTCCATGAACCAGTAATAGTCTCTTTAGAAACCGAAACTGACCCATTGCAAAATCTGATGCCATCACTGCTTGACGTCCTTCCTGACCACATATTCCCACTCCAACATCCGCCATTTGAATCATTGAAACATCATTAGCCCCTGTGATTTGTCAGTAAGCGCAGAGAAATAGAAACAATGTAAGAAACCAACAAAAGTAGCATCTACAAAGATTAAAGCTCCACTAGCTTCCTTCCACTAAACTCACCATCACCAATAGCCAGTGTCATATCATCAGTTCGGCTCTTGATTAGATCAACAATACCTGCCTTCTGCAATGGTGCTACACGACAGCACAGCACAACCCTACAGGAAGTTGCAAGGTTGAAAAGCTGAAAAAAGGATTAAAATGTATTAAGTGACATTTCATAATTAGATATCAAGCAAAATTGAAACTGATAGAATAATATTTTTGTATTCCATAAACCCTGAAATTTATCTAAAGGCTATATCAGACGCCCGCACCACCGCCCAGTTAAAGAAGCAAAAGGAATGCAACATACGGTTGTAGAAACATTCTGCTCAAATAATCTGAGGAGATGATACTCACCTCTGCATCAAGTTCTTTCTCCAAAATGTACACCAAACTGTTCCCATCAATTACCAGTGCAAGTGGTGAATTGATTCCATCTCTTTTCCCATTGCACATCTCAATGTGGCCAATTTCATTATGTTTATCGTAGTTGAAGTTGTCATTTCTTCGGTTGGATGACTTCATACCATATCTGGCGTTAGCTTCCACCAATAGTTTTCTGCATTCATTCTCTGAATTGCCATTAATAATTATTTGCTCCATATCTGGGGTCAGGAGTCTGCAAGACAGCCCGATTGAAATTGCTGTCTCTTGCTTATCCCCTGTCAGAACCCAGACTTTGATCCCAGCTTGCCTCAGGGATTCAATGACTTCAGGTACACCATCTTGTAACTTGTCTTCAATGGCAGTTGCCCCGAGCAGATTTAGTTCACATTCTATAAGTGCTGCTGTTTGACGCAGTTTGGCGGCTCTTTCAGTCAAAGAAGTGCTTGCATCATCAAATTTGTGTTGCCAGAGCTCAAGTTCTGCTTCTGTAAGATCTCTTGCAGCAACCACAAGTGTACGTAAACCTTGGGATGAGTACTCCGTCAAATGACACTGAGTATTATGTCTTATATTATCATTTCTCCCACTGTTCTTGGCTAAAATACTCAACATGGAAGAATCAGCGCCTTTCACCAGCACTTTTACAGCATTACTAGGAAATCTGATTACAACAGACATTCTTTTCCGCACACTATCGAATTCGTGCATGCCCAATACATCAAACCTAAATTAAACCAATTGAACACTTGTTACAATTTGCTTTACTGCAGAATTGGGAAAACTATATTAAACACAAAAAGATATTAGGATTCAGAAGAGAATGTAGGGAACAATTTGCACCTTAGTTTCTCGCCATTGACATCAATTACTATATGCCCAGATGTCCGCTCAAAGAGGGTATATCCATAAGCAGAAGCAGCACTAACCAATGCTTGCTCATCAGGAGATTCACCCTGATACTCAATTGACTCTACATCATCATCATGTTGCCTCTCTGTGGCATTAGACATGTCTCGAGATCGAATTGGAATTACAGTATTACATGCAGCCAGTGTAAGGAAAAACTCATGAGCAGCAATCCTTTCTTCTGCAACTACATTGTTGTGCAACAATTGCATTAATTCTGAATCAACACTGATAGGGGATTTAAGTTTCCATCTCCTATGAACAGTTGCAGCTGCATATGATGAAGGAAAGTAGAAGCTTATACAAAATGTCACATGTCTGCAATCTAAGAATCGGCTAAATTCACACAACCACCAAATAAATACGTGGCAGTTAAAAGGTAACATTCCATAAAAACATGAATGCTTGAGTTAAACAATTTGGAAGGCGAATTATAAGTTTCATAATTTGTTCTCAGCTGTGTGGAAAGATTATATCAGGACAGAAAAAGAGTAAAAGGAATCACGACTCAAGTCCACATTCTCTATTGAATATTGGAAGTCTAACTGCTAAGCTAATTCCTAAATCTGAGTTCCCAATTTCTAACTGATTTATTCATCTCTCGCCTTAGTATGGGCTTGAAATAGCTAAGAGTCCCAAATCAACTATCATCTGCAGTAACTCACCAAGTAGGCAAGAAATTAAGCAAAACCAAGTTTGCGCAACACCAGCAAAGCTCTTACCATTAAATTGTACCAGAATTGGAAGTGAATTATTTTGTTTGGTACCTGAAATGTTCTCTTCCTGCAATTCATCAGCCACATGCAGTGTACTCCCATAGTTCTTGCCATATACACTAGCTCTCCGAAATTCCATCTTGTTTTCAGTTAGTGTTCCTGTTTTATCTGAGAAAACATAACGAATCTGACCCAAATCCTCATTTATATTAAGAGACCTACACTGAAATCTGGAACCAGAGCCACTGTCATACATATGCTTGTCCCCTATCATAAAGTAGGACTGTCCCAAACGAACCAGCTCCATTGTAATGTAAAGGGAAATTGGGATCATTATCTGAAACACTATGACGGAAGATAAAAAGGAGAAAAATATCTCCATTGGAATTCCATAATATTTATATCTTTTTCCATAATCCTTCCCTTGATTCAAGTATCTCTTTCTATAATAAGGTAAGGTATCAAGCTGTTTGTCATAGTGTACAAGCCACAGTCCCATCCCAAGCGCCACAACCAGACACATGACAAAGAGAAATATGGATAACCAAAGTGTTTCTCTGTTCATGTAACTTTCCAGTTTGCTTCTCTTAGCAGGAGATGCTGCGCTATTCTTCATTGCTTTTGTTTCCTGTCCAGCATACACAACAACGCCAATTATCCAATCAGTGTTTTTCAGCTGACAACCACGTAAAACAATGTTTGACTGGCTGAGAGGAAACTGGTATCCACTGAACTCCATATTGGCTGTAAACTCATAAATGTTTCTATTGGGTTGTTCACATCTGATAAGACCTGAAATCATGGACCCTTCAGATACTGCTAAAGATGTCTCCTGCCTAGCATACCTAGACTTCAAGTTTGATTCACCATCCAAATTCATTGTTTGAATATAAGCAACCCCACTAGGATCACTTGTTCCTAACAAAACAATGTCACAAGGAATCGTCTCGTCAGCACAAATCTTCACAACCTCACCAGCTCGTATCTTTTTCCATTTCTTCAGTTGGAATTCCCCTGATTGTAGAACTAGAGCCTCCCGATTGTTCTCATTCCTATCTGACCTGTGTCTTCTCCAATCCTCATAACCATCTTTGATAGCAGTGACACATAGCACAAACAGAAGAGGAAAAAGGGATACAGTTCTACCAAATACTGCTAGAGGAGGAAGCTGGTTGAGAGCAGCAATAGCCAAGAAATATAGATAGGCAACCCGATGGAACTGGATGAAAAGATTTTTTGGCAAGAAGGTAATCAAGGTGTATTTGCTGGTTCGGATCTCATTCCCTGTGAACTCATACTTGTCATTGGTTTTCCTCGGATCATTGATATAGATGAACCTCGCATCCTCTTCCTGAAATATATCATCATCAAACTGCAAACTCTTGTGACGACTCCTCCGTTGAGACTTGCTCAACTTATCATGAACCACAGATGCTGGCCCAAAGTTCAACTTACCATTAGCAACAGATGAATCCCCTGAAATTTCAAATGCAGCAGACGAAATGCTATTACCAGTGTTACGAGGTAGTTCCATTGTGCCCCACAATTGCAGGTGTGCAGCCTCCTGCGTGGGGCATTCCAATGAAACCTGCTCAGAGAAATGAGATTCAACAGAATGAAACCTCCTCTCTGTGGGAATGCCGCAGCACTTTTCCTTCTCAATATGATTCTGACTAGCACCACTGTCGCTTCCAATACTGAGATCTTCTTCAACCTTCCCTGAATAATCTAAGTCAAATGCATTGCTTTGAGCATCACTGAAGGTGGAAGAACTGAGAGAATCATTGGGGCAAAGACAACCTAAAGAGGCAAACCTGCGAGGGTGATGAGGGACCAGTGGAGCCAAAGGTTCTGAGGAGGGCAGCAATTGCTGGCCAGAAGTCATATATAATCCTCCAATAGCCACATTGGAGAATCAAATTAATAACTTTCCCAACTACCACCTCCCCTTAAACAAGAGTCACAACCAGAGTAAATCTGCCCAGACTTCTATGCCTCGGGAAGCAAGACAAAATCGACTAATTTGAGCTTCCTTTATGCAGGAACCATCACAACATGAGCAATAAACTCACCCCACAATGCACAAATCAGAGTATCAGAATTTTTGACATATTTGGTGTTTATTTCTTATTCCAGATGAAACCCCTAAAGACCTGGTTCAATGGCAGGCAGAAAATTGGCCCCAGCGACAGAGGCAGAGACAAAAAAGGAAATTGCAGTCACAATTAGATCTTGACAAATCTGTGACCGATGATACAGGCTACAGAACAAGCTCCAGGGATAGTGTTGTCGACAACAAGTGCCAAAGCTGGAGAACACATAAGACAAAAAAAAAAGAAATTACTACCGAAAGTAATACTGGATCAGAGACCCTATTCCATAACCCAAATCCCAAAATCTCAATTATAACGAATATAATAACATTATTTACACTAATTAAAAAACAAAATACAAAAGAGTAGTGAATGAGTAAAAGAACTATAATAAATGTGGAAGCGGAACGTATCAGAGGAATCAGAGAGCTTATCGTCTCGGGATAAGAGAAAACGAAGTGAAATCAGAATTAGACATACGCAGTTACGCACATATGTACTACCAATTACAGTGAAAACGAAATCATCTTGAAATGGCAGAGACTGAAACGATATTCTCTCTCTCATTCTATTTCTGTGTTGGAACATCAGATCTCATCCCTTCCTCACCTGCACTAGTTTTGCTTTCACCTTTTTCGTCGGTTGATGATTACTGATGCAGATCCTACCTCAATTATCAGATAGTTAAATAAGCATCTATAAAGTAAAGAAAATGTAAGTGATAAGAGAGGTTTAAGTTGGACGGCGTAGGGCGTACCGGCGGTGGATGAGTTGGCGGTGGCTGTGGCGTAGCAGAGAATAAAGAGCGCGAATGTCGGTGAGAGGACAGCTCAAAGAGAGAGATGACAATAAGACAACTCTTGTCCACTGAACTCTCCGTCACGTCGTTTTTGCGTTTTGCCCTATCATTTAATTTTTGTGTGTAATTAATTACCCTTTTATACAATATTTTCTATTAATATTTAGAGTAAAAGATGCAAAATTATTAATTTATTTATAATATATAACCTTTTAGTTTTTATTAAATTTTTATTAAAAATAATAATTAAACACGCTCGTTTCAAAAAGTACACTATTTTTTAATTTATTTCAAAATTATTAAATTTGACTTAAATTAATATTTATAACAAATTATTAAATTATATTAAATTAACTAAATTATTTACTCTTTAAATTATCAATATTTGATTAATTGATGCATGTTCTTGATGATGTTGCTCTTATTTTTAATAAAATCTAATATAAATAGATTTTTGGATAAATTAAAAAATAAAAAGAATTATTTCAATAATTGTTAAATTTTAAAAATATTAGAAAATAAATCATAAGAAAAAAGCATAACCTTTTACCTTAATATTTATATCTTTTTTTTCAATCATTTATACGAATCATTTGAAAACAATCTCTTTATTAATTAGAGGTAGCGCTGTATACTACTAAACATTCTCATTCTTTGCACCTCAACTAGATTTCTACCGAGTATTATTGTGATTATTATTATTTATTTATATGATTATTTTTACTTATTTTCTCATTACTCTAAGTTTAGTGATTATTTGGTTTGTTGGTTGTGATATGTCTTAAGTCTTAACTTAAACTGATAAAAAATTTTAAGAGGTCGTTTGATTTTACTTTTATTTTTCTGTTGTAGTTTTTTATTTTCATTTTTTATTTTTTATTTCTATTTTTCTTTCGAATAAAAACGAAAACCTGTTTGATTGCTATTATTAATATAGTTATATTTTTATCACTAATAATAATTACATATTAGATAAAACTTAAAGATAAATTATTTTTAATTAAATAAATTTATTTAATCTCTTATATAATATTTATTTTAATATTATGTTATTTTAATAAAATAAATAATTAGTATTTATTTGAAATATATTTAAATTATTAAATCAATTCTTATTTGAATATTTGTATATTTTAAATTTAATTATATTTATTAATAATTATTAAATTTTAATTACATATATTTAAATTATAAAAATTAAATAAAATTAAATTATCTATAATTTTATCTATTAATTAATTTTAATTTATTAAATATATAATGTTGAATTAAATTATTCATCATTTTATTAAAATTTAAATAATTAAATAATATACCAAATAATAGTAACTCAGATTATAAAAAATAACATAAGAAATCAAAAACTACATTTTATAGTTTTTATAATTTTTAAAAACTAGAAAAAAAGAAATTAAAATTTTAAATAAACAAAATTTTTTACTAAATTTAAAAATTAAAATTAAAATTAAAAACAAACAACCGTAAACTAATTAATATTAATAAGTATATAAAATAAAGCTTGTACTTCCATAATCACAGGGGATAAAGCCAATTATGTCCAGAAATTAGCATATTCCCATAGGAACACACCACCGGAGAACTGCCGGAAAGGTAACCATTTCGTACGTTTGCCATGTAAAAAGGTGAAACTATGAAGAAACCTATGCTTCTTCTTCGGATTTCAATAAATTCGGATTTAGTTGGTTAAACTTCAAAATTTTCCACTAAACTATGAAGAAACGTATGCTTCTTCTTCTTCTGAAAAGCCTAAACCAATAAATGTTCAGTCGTCTCCTCTCCTTCATGGCAATGGCTAGCTGCCAATTTACACCTGAGCACCAAAAAGATGACTTGGAACACCAAATCACGCAAAAAAACCTACTTCCAAACTCACTTGCATTTATACCTGCATGCCTAACATGACATCCAACGAATATTTACACGCCGTAAGCTTCGACTGTTATGTACGTAAATGAACACAGAATAACCAAGGGAAATGATGATCGTTGATATATTCGTTAACTGCAGTACAATAATGCCAGTACAAGGAAATCGAAGAAAAACAGAGGGTTCAAGGAAGAAAGAGAAAGTCTGGTACGCAAGTACACCGATGAGATTAGAAGAATGGCCATAGCCAAGTCTAAAATGTTCATACCCTCTCAGTCTAGCTCTTTTTTTTTATAATGAAAATGGAAAGAATACATCATATACTAATTAAGCGGGGGAAACTACGTCCCGATTGATCTTCTAAAAGAAGGTTCTGGCACTCTAAAAGCGGAACATCAAAATAGGTGATCCCAACGTCGCCAGAACAGGCCTGAGTAGCAAGCCAATCCGCGCATCTGTTGCCCTCTCGGTGCACATGCCGATGAACAACAGCTCAGTTTCTGATAAGAAGCTCGAGGATACCCATGACAAGAGGGTTGTCAGACTGAGAGCGGGATGTCACAGAGGATAGGAGCTGATGCACGACCATCAAGTCCACTTCCAACTCTAGACGACGAAAGCCTAACCACCAAGCCATGGTGAGGCCTGTGTAAACAGCCCAGAGCTCTGCGGAATGCGGGGAGCACCATGCTATGAACTGAGAGAAGCCACCAAGCCAAATACCGGCACTGTCTCGAAGTAGTCCTCCAGCTGAAGCCGTGAACTGAGCTCTATTACTAGCCCCATCTGTGTTTAGCTTGACCCAACCGTCCTGGGGCCTACGCCAACCGATCCAGTGTTCCTGGCGAGAGCAGATGCCGATGATGCCCCGACTCCGTATCCCTAAGGCCTGCTGAACCTGATATGCAAAAGACAAGATAAACAAAGATGGTGAGAGAGGTCTGACAAAATCAGAAACAAAAATAATCTTGTTCCGCCATGTCCAGAGGAACCAGCAGGTTAACCCAAAAAGCAGCGCCCAGTCTCGGCCCTGCACTCGACGATGTTGAAGGAGGTTGGTGTGCAGCCATTCCTTGGCTGGAAGAGCAAATGAAGGCAAGGTGACGATGTCCGGCAGGAAGGAGGCCCATACTCGCCGCGTCAGAGGACAATCCCAAACCACATGAAGAGAGGATTCTGCTTGGGAGCAAAATAGGCAGGAACCGTCTGCGGTAAGGTGCCGTCTCACCCTCTGCTGATTACTAAGCAACTTATCCTTCGCGAGTAGCCATAAGAAAGAGCGCACCCGCTGAAAACCCGTCCACTGCCAAATGGCCTTCCACAGGCCAGATGGTACAGCAGGCGGTTCACCCCGAAGCAGGGCGTAGGCTGAAGCGACGGTAAATAAGCCATGGTCTGAGGCTCCCCAGATCATCCTGTCTGGGCCCAAAATCGGGGAGGGAGGAAATGTGTCGGCTATAGCCCGACAAATCGTAGGCGGAAGGAACCCCTGAACTGCCGGCAAATTCCACTGTCCAGCAGGGCCCCCAAAATGGCTGACCCGATGATTAATAAGGGAATTCGGGATGTCCTGGGTAGAGTGCAAGATGAGGGGGCCAACACCTGGGACCCAAGGGTCGTGCCAGAAGCTAGGTGTCAGACTATCTCCGATTCGCCATTGTAGCCCCTGAGTCACAATCTGCCAGGTCGCTCGGATGCTCCTCCAGACCATCGAGCCCCCGACGGGAGGAAGGGAGGAGGGAATGCGGTGAGCATCAAAAGCATATTTACCAGAGAGCACCTAGACCCATAAGGCTGTGGGGTTATGAATCAACGCCCATCCAAGTTTGGCCAGAAATGCATCGTTCATAACTCGTATCCATCGTATGCCCAATCCCCCGAGATGTTTGGGTAGACAAACCTCGTCCCAGCTTACCAGAGGGATCTTCCTGCGGTCCTGACTCGAGCCCCATAAAAATTGTCTCAGAGCCTGTTCCAAATCGTCACACAGCCCTCGCGGCAACCGGGCAGTCTGCATCGTGTAGCTCGGAATGGTGGAAAGGACCGATTGGACCAGAGTGACCCGACCAGCGAAAGACAGCGTGGAAGGAGCCCATCCTGACAGACGGTTAAGGACCGCGTCCAGGATGTGCTGATAAATATGCCTCCCTACCCGCTGGTGAAGGAGGGGAACCCCCAGGTACCGACCGAGGTCGACCGTCCGAGGGAAACGGATAGCGCGACTTAAGACACGAGCGGACATGGAAGGGACATTCTTGGAGAAGAAGCAGCGTGACTTGGCTTGGCTCACGCATTGGCCCGAAGCGGTGCAGTACGAGTCCAAGACTTCTCGAAGCACATGAACTTGCTCGAGAGACGCCTCAGCGAAGAGGATGAGATCGTCAGCAAAGAATAAGTGGGAGAGAGGGGGCCCGTGTCTACTCAAACGAACTGGAGTCCAACGGCCAGAAGAGACCTCCTTAAATATAGCTTGGCCAAGGCGTTCCATGCACAACACAAACAGGTAAGGGGAGATAGGGTCGCCTTGACGCAACCCGCGCGAAGGCCGAAACTCCTCGCTTAGCTCTCAATGCCAATTCACTTGATAGGACACTGTAGCGAGACATTTCATGATAAGCGAAACCAGCGAGGCTGGGATGCCAATGTCAAGAAGGGTGTCATAAATGAAGTCCCACTCAAGGCGATCATAAGCTTTATCGAGATCCACTTTAACGGCCATAAGCCCTTTCCTACCAATCTTGCGTTGCATAGAGTGAAGCACTTCCTGAGTAATGATTATGTTGTCAGTAATATGACGGCCCGGCACAAAACTACACTGGGTCGGATGGACAAGCATCTCGAGATAGGGTTTGAGGCGGTTAGCTAGGACCTTGAAGAGGCCTTTGTAGAGCACATTACAGAGCGCTACGGGACGGAACTGGGATATGGAAGTGGGGGAGGGGGTTTTGGGAATAAGGACAATGATGGTACGGTTAAGAGCCGACTCCCACACCTCGTGACGAAATATCCTCTGAAGAAAGTGAATAATGGAAGGGCCGACCGTATCTCACTGGGATTGGTATAATAGAGCTGTGAAACCATCCGAGCCTGGGGCTTTGTTAGGATTCATGGAAAAGAATGCCTCCTTGATCTCATCAGGCCTGAGGGGACAAGTAAGGTCCTCAGCCATATTTGGCGGAGGGGGAGGAAAGTGGCCATAGAGAAATCCCAGCCGCAAGGACCGTCCAGCGGATCTGTATAAATCCTGCAAGTGGCGTTGGGCCATCCTACGGAGCTCCGAAAAGTAGTAACAGAAATCGTAACCAAATTGCAGTTAGCCCAATACGTAATCCTCTAGTGCCACTGGCCTCCTTCTTTC
>JANIJH010000005.1:1088151-1174663 GCA_024520975.1 Erythroxylum areolatum | reverse complement strand
TCACACTTTCTCTCTTTATTTCTTGATTTTCAACTTAATTTCAATCAACTCATCCACTTTTGAATATTTCTTATTTTAACTCAAAAATCGGGGTCCAACAGTTTCCCTTTAAATGCTTTAAATTGACCATATTTTCAAGAAGCAATAGATGTTACAATAGCAATAGGTACAAGATTTAAGGTATTTTTTTATTATGAGATTCGTGTGCCTTTACTTTGAGATTTTAAAAAAATGTCAGTTAATTGTGGATACATATAAGTCTAGTTGAGAATCAACTGGTTACACTATTATGACAAATGGGTGGACAAATTAAAGACAAGGAATCTTGATTAAGTTCTTGATTTATTGTAATACTGAAACAACTTTTATTAAGTCCTTTGATGTTTCTAATATGGTAAAAAGTGCTCATACTTTATTTGAATTATTTTCTAAAATTGTTTAGCGAGTTGAACCAATGAATGTTGTGCATTTTATTATGGATAATACATCTAGTTATGCATCGACTTAATGCTTGCTACAATCAAAATATGAACATATTTATTGGTTTCTATCGTTGCTCATTTAACAAACCTTATTTTAAAAGATATTAGCGGTATGAACCATATTTTTAGTTTTACTTCATATGCATCTAAGATCACAATTTTGTGTAAAATCATATAATTTTTGTTGTCTTAGTTAAAAAAGCAAGAAAATTGGGTTGATATCTTGCGTCTTGCAGCTATCATATTTGCAACTATGTTTATTAGTTTGAAAATTGTTTATAAACATAAACAACAACTTCAGATTTTGGGATAAGAAAACATTTTTCAATTCATAAGTTATTATAGAGTGCGAAAGAAAAAGAAGTTTGTGTTATTATTATAAATAATAAATTTTAGGATGCTTGCTTGATCATTCTAAAAATTGCGGCTTCGCTTATAAGATTGTTGAGAATTGTTGACTCGGATAAGAAGCCATCTTTGAAGCATATATATGATGGTATGTGTAGAGCTTGTAAAGTTTCTTATCTTGCATTAATTTTGTTTTTAATTATTGACTTTATAAGTTCTCTATTATGTATTCATAGCATATGATAAGAAGAGAATGTATGATCTAATTGATATTAATTGTATTGATTATACTAATTTTCGATCAAAGAAGAAGATTATCACCTGATATTGATTATATTAAACTTGAAAAAGCGATTTATGAAAAAAATACATTTGTCAAAATTAATGAATTAAGAATATTTACTAATAGTTAGTTCATATCTTATTTCGATCACGTATACATTAAAAGCATACCATACTACTAATTTGCAATTGTTAATAATTTTATACATCACTAATTTGTAATTTATTTAAATAAAATAAATGATATATATAATTTAGATAAAAATGTGATTTATGAGTCTTTAGATATCGTTGGAGAATTTGAAACTTTTGATGATGACAAGATACAACCTCATTTAAAAATACAATTATGATTTTTATTGTTAATTTAAGTTTTATGTTAGATTCAAATTTAGTTTGAATTGTTATATTCAATTCATTATTAGTAAAATCATTCATTTGTTACCAAAAAGTTACAGGTTTGAGTCACAAAAATAACTTATTTATAAAAGCAAAGTGAAGATCGCGTACAATTGATAACCCTCCCTCAACTCTCGCAAAACAGAGAGCTTTATGCATTGAGGTTTTTGTTGTCGTTGTATGTAATAATAAAAACTAGTGATTCTTTTTATTTCAAAAATGTATTTTATTTTTACTTATATTTATAATTTGTTCTTCTTGTTATTTATATACCAAATTAATGATGGTTTAATACCGATTGAGCTTTTAAACTTTAAACTTTTTCTTTGATCAGTTTGACACTCAATTTTATTTTTAACACATTGGTTAAATAAATATCGTAAAGGGTTAAATTGGTAATCAACTTAGTTATGCCAGACTTGCAAGATGTGGATTGATTCAGGCCAAAGTTCAATCAAACTATCCAAAATTATGTCAATTTAGAATGGAGAGTTGGCCTTCGAGCCTTTTTAACTTAAAGATCGATTGATCTATTAATTTTAGATAATATCAAATTGTGATTAAAATTACTATATTTAGTGTAATATAGTTTAAATAAGATAATTATTTTGCCACAAAACATTAAAAAAAGAAATATAAATTCATTTTTATTTTTCTTGCTAACATTTTTTATAAACAATAATGACGAGGTACGGATGATTTTTTTTATAAAAATAAAAAAAACTAAAATGTAATTTACGCTCTGTGTTGGGGGTTAAAGGCTTAAAGCATCCTTGTAGGGCCGACAAGACACAACAACAAAAGTCCACCAGAGTCTGGAACACAGACTAGGCCCGAAGCCCGAAGGGTTGGTGGAGGGGAAGGTGGAATGTAGTTGCAAAGACTTGTGTTAGTTAAAGTACTGTGTCTGTGTTCGAGGTCAGCTCTCTGTCTTCTCCGCTTCTGCAAATCGCCACGAAGATCTAGAAGCCTCCACAATCTCTATACGTTGACACGATCTATCCACTGCGAATCGCTCTGGTACTATTTACTCGTCCTTTCATCGCGAAATTCCATGTCTAGATCTTTGTAATCTCTTTTTTTTTTTCAGTGTTGTGATTTTGTTCAGTTTGTGTATCCGATCAGGAAAAAATTTCGATTTTTGGAAATTGGGAGGGTTTCGTTTAGGGATTTGAGGATCAATGGAGAGAGAGCTCGTGGAGCTGTTCGAGGCGGCGAAGAAAGCAGCCGATGCGGCTGCGGGAAGTGGAGTTTCATCTGGTGGGCCGGAGGTGGTGCGGTGCGTTGACGCGCTGAAACAGCTCAAAAGTTTCCCTGTTACTTACGATGTTCTGGTCTCCACTCAGGTTAAACTATTTCCTCTCCATGTTCAGAGGATTCAATCTTTCTTACATTTCCCTATCTACCAAATTTTGGTGAAATATGAAATTGTCATGTATTGAATTGGGTGGATTTTGTTGGGAGTTACGATTATGAAGTTCCTATTTTTGGCATAGCATGTATAACAAGGAGGGCTTGCTGAAATTTCAATGGTTTCAATTCGAGCAATGAGTGACTCCTTTTTCGTTTTTAACTATTTGTTCGTTGTAGCTCGAATTGAAGCTAATTAGTGGAGTAGGTTTACCTCCTGTGATCATGAAATTATCGTGGGGATTATTGATTTTCTGGTGCATATCGGACTAATCGTTTCAGATTATCCCTTTCCTGCAACAATTCCTGTGGGAAATGTGTTTCAGTGGTTGTATCTGGAGCTTTTTTGATGTAGAGAAACTGAGCCAGCTGCTTCGGTTGAGTGTCCTGTGCATTTATGGCTCTACTTAGCCTTAGTGCCAATTTGGTCAACCATATCTCTCAGGCAATATGTCTGTTACTTTTGCTCATGAAAAGCTTTTTACTCTTTTTGGAACCGTTCGAATTGTGGATCATTCAAGCATTCATTTTTCTTTAATTTACATGCTCATTATTTCCACCACTTCATCTCTCGGCTTGTGAAGTACCTTGGAACTTTGGCTGAATGGTTTTGTTTTTCTCAAGAGCATACTAAGTTTTCCTCCAGATAAATGGAACACTTTATTCATCAGACTTGACATCGTTTGTTATTACACTTTCCAAACTACATTCCTTATATTGCAGGATGTCAGTCTTGGTCGTTTCTTGTTTGTGTTCAATTGATATCAATTTGAATGTGAAGTTATCACTTTGGTGACATTAAATATATCTACTAAGGTTCTGCTTCGTTGCGTGTTTTAGGTTGGGAAGCGGCTTCGACCTCTCACTAAGCATCCTATGGAGAAAATCCACTCCGTGGCGTCGAACTTACTTGAAATCTGGAAAAAAATAGTGATTGATGAGACCACCAAAAAGAAGAATGGTATTGTTGATGACAAAAGCTCTGTGAAAGCTGAGGTTTCAAATGGAGAAACTGTCAAAGTTGAGAAACTTCAAAAATCGAGTTCAATAAATGTTGAACAGCACTGTAGCTCCGAAAATGTTAAAGTCGAGAAGTTGAACCGGACAGAGGCTGTCAAGATTGAAAAGATATCAAAGGATGACAGGCACACTTCCAGTAGTAAGGGATCACAAGCAGGTAGTGGTCCACCAAAGTTGACTGCGTTGCTTAAGTGCCATGATGCTTTGCGAGACAAAGTTCGTGAACTTCTTGCAGAGGCCTTGTCCAAAGTAGCTGGAGAGGCTGATGAAGACTTGAGAGCTGAAGTGAATGCATGTGATCCATTCCGAGTTGCCGTCACTGTGGAATCTGCAATATTTGAAAAGTTGGGTCGGTCAAATGGAGCACAAAAGTTCAAGTATAGATCCATAATGTTCAACATTAAGGATCCCAACAACCCTGATCTGAGGAGAAAGGTTCTTCTTGGGCAAGTGAAACCAGAGAGACTCATCACTATGACTCCTGAAGAAATGGCCAGTGAGCAAAGACAGCGAGAGAACAAACAAATTAAAGAGAAAGCCTTGTTTGATTGTGAACGTGGAGGTCCACCAAAAGCCACGACCGATCAGTTCAAGTGCGGCCGTTGTGGTCAGCGGAAGTGTACGTACCATCAGATGCAAACCCGGAGCGCCGATGAACCTATGACAACCTATGTAACATGTGTAAACTGCAACCATCATTGGAAATTCTGTTAGATTGATCTTAAAGCTCAAGCTGCCTTCAACTTCGACATAAATGGAGATCGATCGTCTCATGAAGTTCCCATCTTTACTATGATGAATTTGTCACTTGAGCTTAATGCCTGTTAAAGGCTTCCCTGGGTTTCTTGTGTAGAATTTGCATCCTAGATCCTAGGAAGGAAGAGAACAGTATGAATCGAGATGTTGGATTAATGTTTTGTTATTATTAGCTTTTGTTTCATCAAGCTGTCTAATTTAATGTCTCAGGAACCGAAATCTTTGATATGTTATACAAATCATAGAAATGTCTAATGATAACATTTGAGTCCATGTTTGGCTTGATTTAGTTTCGAAATCAATAGGATTGTTTCGAATTAAAAATTAAAAATTATTTTTTTTTAATTTTGAGTTTTAAAATATTAAAATTTATAAATATTAATTAAATAGAATATATCACTTTTCATCTATTATTAAATAAAAATTAAAATTTATAAAAATTAAAATTAAAATTAAAATTTATAAAAATTAATTAAAAAACCACTTTTTATCTATTATTTAAAAAAACGAAAGGAATGTTTAGAGATGAAAATTGGGCTCGATTCGTCCTTGGCCCAACCTCAGGCCTAAACTTATATAAGCAAAACGATACTATTTTTATTAAAAATGATGCCTTTTATATTTTTTATTTAAAAATAAATTTAAACCTGAATGTGTTGAGTTTGAGCTTAAGCCTCTCGGACTTTACGTCTGTTTGAATAGGCTTTTTGGAGGTTAATAAGTACTTTTCTCTATCACAAAAATATTTTTTTTAAAAAATGAGTGTTTGACTGTAAAATAAAAAAGTACTTATTTAATAAACATGATTTTTTTGGCAGTCAAACTACAGTTTTTTAAAAAGCTCAAATTTGGAGCTTCTTAAAAAAACAATTTTTCAGGTAAATTTTTCAGATCAATTAATGAGCCTATATTTAGTCCCTTTTATTCTTATGTTTTACACATAATTCTCACAATATCCATCTTCACGTTTATTTTGAGATTTATATAATATTATTTGACTTTTTTATATGTTTTAATATTTATTTTTGATACTAGTTTTACTTATGTTATAATTCATATAAAAGATTTTGTTAGATATATTTTCATTTATGTTTTATATGATTTAAAATTATATAATAACTAATTCATTGTGCTTTACATATTATTTAATATACTTTAAGTCTTTAAATAATATTTATATGTATAAATAATTTTTATTACAAAATAAAATATAGATAAAATTAATAAAAGTGAATTTTATTTTTATGTTGTCAAGCATTCTATTGTATAAAGTTCTTTTTTAAATGACAATCAAACAATTCACTGACTTTTAAAAAAGTTTATCTAAAAAAAATCTACAAATAAAAATTTATTAATATAAGCCTAACTGAATAGAGGCTTTATCAGCCGTATTCAAGGGGACAAGATCTTCTGTCCAATTTTATGGTGTCTTATTCTGTTCTATAAATTTTAGTCATTTATTTATACGGGACCCACGTTTATTTATACAGAACCTACGTGAGACTCACATAAATAAATGACTGAGATTTATAGAACACAATATAATATCATAAAATTAAACAGGAGATCTGGACTCGTATTCAAGTCAGGCTAGAGCCTAAATGAGCCCAGCCCGACTCATTAGCATCTTTAGGGATATTCCCAATCAGGGAGGCCCGAACCGGGCATTCGGCATTGCCATCCGCAGCTTATATTCCCAATCAATCAAACACACTGCGTACAAAATCCGAACGAAAAGCATATTCTTCTAATCAGTAATTTCCAATCCACCACTAGGATTGTGACACGTAATCAATCTCCAAAAAGTCCTATAAACGCGGCGACGCCACAGCTTCTTCCTCCTCCCTTAAATAGGAAAACTGCTCCCGTATAAACTGTAAACAAATTTCACACCATCTTCTCCTGGATCGCAGTTTTGCTGCCTCTCTCAGGTACGTTACGTCTCCAATCTCTATCTTATTCTCTCCGTTTCTCCTCTTGTTCGCTTTATAGTTACTGGGTATTATGTTTAATTTTGTTTTTTGTTTTTACATATATTCATGGAAAATTCCACAGTTTTGTCTTTCAAGTTTTTTACGATAATTCTTGTTGTTTTTGTTACTATTGGTGATTTCTGATATGGGATTTTGTGTTTTATTGTGCAATTTCATCTGGGTCGCTTTCTTTTTAAGAAAAAAAGCAAGCTTTTAGGGGTAATGTTCTTAGACTTGTTAAGGGTTTGGTGGATGTTTGAATTTGGGATTGCCTCTATTGTTTGTGGTTTGGGTTTTATTGTTTTCGGGTTTCAAAAATTCGCTAACTTGTGTACATCCATTGATTTGTACGGTTATTTTGATTTGCAAGTCGGGTTTTTTTGGGTTCTGGGTATGATTGGGGATTTACTTATTGACGTCTTCTTGAACTTTGTTTTGTTACTTGCACAAGTTTGCTTAGCATATCTGCGATTGAAATATTGTTTCTTTTTCGCATACTTGAATCTTTATCCTTTGAATAGAGATGTTTAGATCTAGATGTCTTTTTTTTTGTTGTTTTTGAGGTATTTCTATGTAATTAACCGTTAGATCAGGCAGTGTTTTGGCTTAACCTCGCTCTTTAATAATATATTGCAGTTTTGACTGATTCATCTTAATGTATTCAACAACCACTGGAGCATTCACCGTTTCCTGCAAATCGGGAAACAAGACTAACTTCTTCTGCTGGATCCTCTTTTGCCTTCTTCCAAAGTTTCTTGGGACTGCTATCGTTTGCCTCAACATTAGTTTGATTAAGGCCATTGTTAGGAGCCCCTCTGCTGTAAACGTTTTACAAACTTGTGAAGTGCTCACTCTGTAGCCACTGTACAGTTGGCCATCTGCAGTTTGCACCTGCAGTCTTTCATAAATTTTAGCAATCTGTAGTTGGCTTCATATTGTTTCCTGAGAATATGGTTTCCTCTCAATTCGCTGATCTGGCGAAGACTCAAATGCGCAAACCGTTGCGCAACCAGTTACTGTTTCCTCTGAATTCCCTCAATGTTGCAGTGTCAGACCAGGTCGAGCTTGATTTTACTGATGTTTTTGGTCCCTTGCCAGTTCAGTCACCGGCTGAAGTAAATGGTGATAATGTAGGAAATCCTTTATCGAAAGCTGATGCTGCTGAGCTTATTTATGATGACCCTGTCGTCATTTACAACCGTTCACATTCCTTGGTTGGACCCTCTTGTGTTAGCCCATCCCCAAGGCTCAGCAAACTTACTTTACGTGAGACTGAGGATTCAGTGGAACTTGTGGAGTTTTTCCAGCAGGGCACAATTGCAGAACTTGAGGAATTGTCTACAGATGGAACAGACAACGAGGAGAGTCTTGAAAATGTCAATCATGTGGGTGTTGAAGATTTTGAGGTTCTGAAGGTTGTTGGCCAGGGAGCATTTGGTAAGGTCTATCAGGTCAGGAAAAAGGGTACATCAGAAATATATGCAATGAAGGTCATGAGGAAGGACAAGATAGTGGAGAAGAATCATGTTGAATACATGAAAGCTGAGAGAGACATTCTAACAAAAGTGGACCATCCCTTCATTGTCCAGCTCAAATATTCCTTCCAAGTAAGTTTCAATCTTTTCACGATTTAATTTTTATTCTAAAGTTGTAATGTAATTCAGCTGATGAGATGAGGAATGTGCTTGGTGGATTAAATTTTCTCATAGTTTCTATTCTTGCAGTTATTGATCTTCCTATAGTGTATCTGTCTGTTGGCATAATATAGAGTATGAGAGTGCTAACTATGGATTGTTCTTATTACAGACCAAATATAGACTGTACCTTATCTTGGATTTCATTAATGGGGGTCACCTTTTCTTTCAACTGTATCACCATGGCCTTTTCAGGTAAACTGAATATTCTCTGGTTTGTGTGCCACAGAGTAAGGACTTCAATTTTATTGGTTGTCGTAATTGTGTTTCAGAGAGGATCTGGCACGCATATATGCTGCGGAGATTGTTTCTGCTGTCAGTCACCTTCATGGCAATGGCATAATGCATAGGGATCTTAAGCCTGAAAATATCCTACTTGATGAGGATGGCCATGTAATTTGTTCCCCCTCTCTTTCCACACCGGAATACACATTTAACATAGAGCTAGAATTCTGACTTATTGCGGAACTTGTGGTCCAGGTAATGTTGACTGATTTTGGCCTGGCAAAGGAGTTTGGTGAGAACACGAGATCCAATTCCATGTGTGGAACTGTTGAATATATGGCACCTGAAATTATTCTTGGAAAGGGGCATGATAAGGCTGCGGATTGGTGGAGTGTGGGGATTCTGTTATATGAGATGCTCACGGGGAAGGTCAGTGATCGTTTCCTTAGAAGATCTTCTGCAGTATGTTCTGCTTGTTTATCTTTTTCTTTTAATGTAAATATTTTGGTCTTGATTTTGATCTCACGACTGGGTCTTTTATGTTCATTCTAATTAATGGAATTAGATCTTCATCAGTTTCAAAGTTTTTGCACATCTTTTTTCCTTTTTATTTGCTATAAAAATGAGGCAGCTACATCTCTTTCTAACATGCATGTGGCTTGGGCAGCCTCCTTTTGTTGGTGGCCGGGACAAAATTCAGCAAAAGATAGTGAAGGATAAGGTCAAGCTGCCAACGTTTTTGACTGCTGAAGCAAATGCTCTACTGAAAGGGGTAAGTTAATCCTTGTAGCCTGAACTGATGAGGAATATATATGTTTGAACCTAATAATTGAATTCTAAGTTAACATTTGGGAATAATCTTGCATATTTTGAACTCAAGTTTCAAGCTTACCTTTTCCTTTGTCTGTACATCCAATCAAAAGTGTCAACTTGAGGTGTAGTATAGATGGTTTTAGAACTTCTCTGATACATTGAAGGAGACCTGATTTTATAGGATCTGTGACTGATAATGAGTTATCAATTGTTGAAGTTAAAAACTTTAGATGGTTAATGAAGATTTTTGTTCTAGCTGTCTGCCGCTTTTGTGTCTTTATTCCTCCATCCGAGGAAAATTAGCTATTTTTTGAAAGATTACCGCCGAATTAAAAGCTTATCATTGATCTTTTATCTTGGTTTTGTTTTAGCTCCTACAAAAGGATGCTTCTAAACGCCTAGGAAATGGACCATTGGGAAGTGAAGAAATTAAGCGACACAGGTGGTTCAGGCCAATCAACTGGAAGAAACTGGATGCGAGGCAAATCCAGCCAAGTTTCCGACCAGAAGTAGCCGGGAAGGACTGCACTGCAAACTTCGAGAAGAGGTGGACGGAGATGCCATTGTCAGTTTCTCCAGCTGCTAGCCCGAAAGTGAATTTTAACCCCTTTGTAGACTTCAGTGATGTTAGGCCTACTGGTTGTTTCCTTCAAAAGAATTGCACCTTGAGCCAGTAGGTCTGGTCTGGTCTGGTCTGGTCTGGTCGGGGTTGCAGTAAGTGAAGAAAGTAGGTTGTCGAAGAAGGCTCTGTCAATGAACAATAACATTCGTCTGTGTTCGCATTTTCAGACAAGTTGAACATTTGCCCGTAGGTTTGATGTACTATTATGATGTACCCTCTGAAACTTCAAGAAATGTTGGTTTTTGATTATGGTTTGGCCTCTCTCTTGTGTTGGTATAGAAACATAACATCCAAGTCTTCAGTTCTATTAAAGCACAAAGAAGCAATTAAGAAAATGAATGGAATAAGAATGTCCTGTTCCTTTTTGTTTGTACTTAATTCCATTACAAGTCAAAACTATGGATGGTGATGAATTGGTTGAAAAGATCGAATCTTGAAAAAAAAAAGAATAAAAATTTAGTTAAAGTTTAAATCTTTTTAAATTAAAAGTATTAAGTACAGTAAAGGTTAAACTTTCTAATTAAAAGGAAGAATAAAATTTAAAGTAATTAAAGCGAATTAATTGGTAATTTGAATGTTTTAATTAAATATTAAAATTAAACCATGCCTTTGAAAATTAAAAAATGGCCCTTTATCAGCTTCCTGTGTACCTTGAAGCACAATGGGCTTAACGTTCCTCCACGTAGTTCCCTATTCTTCGGATAAATTTGGTGGATAAAACGTGGCAAAAGCATGGCCTCCCTCCGTTGATTGAAGCTTGTTCTTTTATTCCTTGGAAGCAACAACTAAACTAATCTCTTGCATTGCACACTGAACTGGAGCTTCGCTTCAATAGTAGCAAACTAGCAATGGCTTCCCTCGTCAGCCCTATTGCAGCTACCTCTAAGCAGTATCGTGATGTCGTTTGTTTCTCTGCTTTTAAGCACACTTTCCACCATAATAGTCTCTACAAGTTCACTAAACGTCTTAAATATCGTCCAGTGAGGTGTAATGCATTATTTGGGAATGTCCCGGATGATCTATTATTAGAGAGCACTAACTATCTGCAACAATTCCCTATTCTACAATCAGGGTTGATGCAGTTTCAGAGAGTTTCTGATGAATTATCTGATATGCAGAAATGGGGTGTTCTGGTTTTTGCTGGGTTGACATGGATTTACTTAACCGCCAGGCCTGGTGTTCTACTTGGCGCCGTTGATGCATACCTTTTGGCTCCTTTGCAACTGGGTCTGGACTTTTTGATTGGAAGGAGGAGCTTGAAAAGAACTGATTTTATGATCTTGGACAAATTGGGGGAAGGAAATTTCGGCGTTGTTTACTCTGGCGTCATTCTTCCCAAGAATGGGACAGTAGAAGATAATGGCCAAAGGAGAGGAAGAGGAAAAGCAGTGAACTTGGATCAGAATCTGAAAGAAAAGGTTATTCTCAAAAAGGTAACTTTATGCTTCTTCCTCTCTAATGCTAGTTTTTCAATATACAAGGTTATGATTCTAGATTTCATCAGGTTATGGGAAGTGTGAAGTGGCACTTTCTAGTTTGTTTATGGGAAAAATGTTGTAATGCAGGTGAAGCTTGGAAACCAAGAGGTTGAAGAATGTGGAGAATTTGAGGAGTGGTTTAATTACCGGTTATCAAGAGCAGCTCCTGAAACATGCGCTAAATTCCTTGGAAGTTTTGTTGCTGATGAAACAAATATGGAATTCACTAAGGGTGGAAAATGGCTTGTTTGGAAATTTGAGGTACTCACCACATTGGAAAATTCTGAGAAGAAAATAAAACTTCCTGTTTAGGGGGCTAGTCTGAAGTTTCCTTGATTGAATCAGAATTGTTTTATGAATTATGTTTTTCCCAAATTCCAAGTTCATTCAGTGATGCTTCAACTGTCCGCTTGAACTAATTGTAGGGATGTCCATGTCACAGGGAGATCGGAGTCTTTCTGATTACATGAAAGATCGTAACTTTCCTTTCAATTTGGAGGCTGTCATGTTCGGACGAGTCCTGCAAGCAGAAGATTCTGTTAAGCGGAATGCGTTAATAATCAAGCAAATAATGCGCCAAATTATTACTTCCCTTAAGAAAATCCATGACACAGGAGTTGTTCACCGAGATGTAAAGCCAGCAAACTTAATGGTGACAAAGAAGGGAAAGATCAAGCTCATAGATTTTGGGGCAGCTACAGACCTTCGGATTGGCAAAAACTATATACCAAACCGCGGTCTGCTTGATCCTGATTACTGTCCTCCTGAACTATTTGTACTCCCTGAGGAGACACCTGGTCCTCCATCTGAACCAATTGCCGCCTTGCTTTCTCCAATTCTGTGGCAGGTACTGAACTTCAGTACTGTGATGCCGTATGTAACCTGATTTTTGCTGAACTTTTGCAAATGTTGGATTACAAAGTTTCGTTATCTGTTGAATGGGGCTGGGATTTTATTTTGCTATGTATGCACTCTTATTCAATGACCTGAAGTTTTCTGTAGCAAATACTTACATTTTCCTTTCAGCTCTTTGAGTTTGCTATAATTGATGCAGCTGAACAGTCCTGATCTTTTCGATATGTACTCTGCTGGAATCGTGCTATTACAAATGGCAATACCAAGCTTGAGGTACCCGTCAGGATTAAAGAACTTCAATACCGAATTAAAGAGAGCTGAATATGACTTGAATAGATGGAGGAAGGATACTCGATCGAGGCCAGATTTAAAAATTCTTGATCTTGAATCAGGTAGAGGGTGGGATCTGGCTACGAAATTGATCTCACAGAGAGGCTATCTTGGGAAGGGGCGTTTATCAGCAGCTGCTGCTCTAAGGCATCCTTATTTCTTGTTGGGTGGTGACCAGGCAGCTCTTGTGCTCTCTAAACTAAGCTTAACCAAGTAGCAGCCTGCTTCTTCCAGTTGGTAGTCCATTTGACTCTGTTGTATTTTACTTGTTGATTTATTTCTTTCTATATCACAGATCGCATTCGTATCAACATTGAAAGAATGAAAGTTTATACTTGACACCATTTTGTGATTGATTTCTTTTGCTATACTTAGATGGATAGTTTACCCAATCAGGCTTCCAAATTGTATCTTCCAGTGTGTGAAAAGAGAAAAGAACTTCTAGATTTGCCTTTATTTTTCCTTTTCATTACACCATTACAAGTTCTGATTGTTGTTGCTTGACAGACGCCACAAATTGTTGTTGAGACGAATCTGTTACATTTATTTGATTCAGTGATGTGATCACGAGGGGCTTGCCCTGCAAAGAGCTCTTCTCCAATTCAAGTCACTGTTTCCAGAGCTGCAAAAGAGGTACTCGGACCATTTATTAACTACTGGGGAGTCTGCTGAATGATTCCTTGACCTTTACCCCCAAATTCCTTATGGTGTGTAATTGGAGGTTAACGACTTAAATTTGTCGGCATCAAATGAAATCACATGTTCTATTTTCTGCTAGTTCTATTTCGCTGTAACCTTTTGTTGGTTTAGTTCACAAAATCCAATCAGCATCATACAGTGCCAATTTTGCATCATTCTGAAAATTTATGGAAGTGCTCTTTATTTAGTCTTTGCTTCTGCATAACTGCATTTGAGAACTTTGAAGATAATTTGACAGATAATGCAAATGCATTATCTGAGATTAACCATCCTAAAGTAGTTTTAAAGTCAGCATGCAGTGCCACTGAAATCCGTAAGCAGGTATGACATATTGTATTGCCAGCCCATGTAATTTGTTCTAAAAGGAGAATTTGTGCAATAATGGAAGAACTGTGAAGCCATAAAGCAAAAAAAAGGCTCAACAATCTTCTTTGAAGAACAGTACTCAAATATAAAGGTAACCCAGTAGTAAGGAATGTTGAGGACAGAAAATATTCCATGACTATAAAATTTCACTCATTAGTCTTGTCTTCTTATTTTCTTTTACTTTTTAAAGTTCACACACAATGGGTAGTAAACTTCCTGGCGTGTATAGACTGCATAATGTTTCATGTGAACATTCTTCCTCTTTCTGCTGTGAATGTCAAGCACTACAACTCGTCATGATAAAGGAAAGTCTCCGACGGATTCTTCTTCCTGCAGCTCCACTTGCAGTTCCATGAGCATAATGAATTGAAGACTGCCATTCTTGTGGATTGTTGGGATATGATGTTTGATGTTGAAGGTGACTTTGACAGAACAATTGCATACCCGTCGTCCATATTATCTGTTCCTTCTGGGAACAGCTGCCACAAAAGACTGCCAGCCCCACTTCCACCTTTTTTTGTGGAGTTCAAGAGGCTCTTGTACACTGTGTTGATGAATGTGTCGCGGAATGATGTATTATAACCAGGATCTTTTGTAGATACACCAAACTCAGAAAACAAAATGGGCATTCCCAGGTATTTATCGGCATCCTCTATGTGAGCTTCCATCCATGATTTGGTGAATTTGATATGAGTATCAGATATCGTCTTTGAAACCCTTCAGGGAGAAAATGATACGCATGAGTATCGACATGTTGTGCAGTCTTTAGAAAGAAATGCTCTTTCCGTTGTACTCACCAGGAGTCTGCATAAATGTGAACAGAAGCAAAATCAACACCAAGAACCAGATGGTTCCTTATAAAGTCAGTTCCAACTTGTGTGGCGTATGAGTTGGGATTGAACTGAGCTCTATCGGGTGCTGAGGGACCATAAAATCCTTCCAATCCAATCTCCACCAAATGCTTCGGATCCATGCTCTTGATATATACGGCCATGTCTTGTATCCATGACTATAGACCAAAGATTCAATAAATTAGGATATGTTAAGAAAAATCACTATTACTCCTCAATACAAGAATAGATGTACAGAGAACACAAACCTGCAGCTTATCACCAGATGGATCAGAGGTACATCGAGGTTCATTCATTAGTTCCCAAGCAAATATCGTGGGATCTTCCTTGTAAGTTATGTTTGTAAGTGTATTAACCCTATTTAGTACCATCTTCATTACACAGATAATTAGCAAAAGTGAGAACACTTCAAAAACAAAGTCTGCAGATGACATTGACATTGCATAGAAACGGAATGAGCAAGAAGTAGAGCTGCCGAAACACTTTAGTATCTTTTTAACTTGCCTTAACATGAGATTTATAGTAGCTTCTTAGTGTTGGATTTGAGAAAAAATCATCATCAGATGTCAAAGTAAGACCAGCTTCTTTTCCCCATTTCACATACTGTGCTTTGCCACCATATGCATCCCAATTGTTTGTTAAAGACAATATGAGCCTGATCTTATACTTCTTTGCTTCACTCACTACGAAGTCTAAAGCCTGAAGGTGCAACACAAGACAATCAGGAAATAGCAGGAACACTTGGCCTATGAAAAAAAAAACGGTTTTATTATAAATGAAAAGTTGAAAAGTACCTTGAAAACTTCCTCATCATAAACTCCTGGAGATTTCTGAAGAGCCCGCCATTGACCATCATTAAAGGCCCAAGTCCTACAAACTGTAAGACCTACTGAAGATGCTTGCTGGAACAAGTCAGTGACCTTACCTCTTGTTGATTGATCAGCAGCAAATACCATCAACCAGTAAGTATTGAATCCATTGACATAGAAAGGTTTGTCATTTACTACAAACTGGTTCCCCTTCTTCCCCACCATCTGCCATGCATCTTCCTCCATATTGTTTGACTCACAGATCCTGAACTTATCAAACAAAAACTTCTGTCAAGAAAACTCAGCTGGTTAACGATATAAGCATGCAAAAAGAGTACATAAAAAGTGAGAGAAATGCATCTCATCATTCCGGTTACCCTTGCTTTGCACTAGAATATGGTAAAAGATTGTCTATCTCCACTGTTGTTTCTAATTTCTCAAAACCAGCAACTTCAACACCAGTGGATTTCGATTCTTTCAATGTCACAACAAAAACTGCAAGCAAACAAACGATCTTTAACCAAATATTTTTATTGATTGTATCCATAATGTTGAGTCAGTAAACCACATCTTGCATCTCGCTTGAAACATCGTATTTATATACAGTTTTCTTCTTTTAGAAAGGGTGATTTGGAATGCAGAGAAGAAATGGTGACATCCCTTACTTCAAAGGGAAGAAAATTTTCTTACAGATTAGTTCCAATAGCATAGGTAGATGGATATTCAAAGCAAAGGTATGTCGAGTAGGGTAGAGTAGAGTACATCCATATGTAAATTCGCAGGTATCACTCCCAAGGAAAGTTACAGAAGGGTCCTACGTGAAATTATTCACAGGCTCGTTTCTAGTTCAGATGTCATTGTTCCTGCAACTGCTAGTAAATTCACAGAGACGATTAGGACAGGAAAATATAAAAACTTGCGAAGAGTTTCCCTGTTGGGAATTCGTAGGAAGCTGGTCTTTTACCTCGTAATAACGGAATGAAAAGAAAGGAAGAAGAAGAGGAAAGTGGGAGGTAGAAGAAGATTGGATTACAGAGATGGATTCATTGTAAAGCTACGATCTTTATCTGTTAAATCCATACACAATCATCTAAATGTTGCGTATTGTTCATGTGCACCTTTGTGTTTGCTTTTTAACCACCAAATGATCTCTCTTGAGCAAAGTTCATCTCTTTTAGTAACTTATGCAGCCACAGGGAGTGACATACTCATGAAGATGCAGCAAAGTATTTTGCTTCACAGGCTGACAAAGTAACTAAATATTGTTTCTTCGAAATCCATGTAAACCTCTTGCTTCCCATGAAAAGTTCAAAACCCCCTGTGCTCTTTTTATCACCCATATCTCCGCTCCAATCACTATCGGAATATCCAACAAAATCGAACTTATTAGTACGAGAGTAAAATAAGTCATGAAATAATATATCTCTAATATAGCGAAGAATTCATTTTATGGCTTTCCAATTCGTCATTTTTGGCTCCTCTATGTACCAGCTTACCAAGCCAACTCTATATGTAATATCTGGCCTTTTGCATGTAAGATGATGCAAACTTCCAACCAAACTTCTATATAAGGTTGCGTCCAACTGTCTTGTCTTTATCATGTTGAGACAATTTTGTATCACTCTCAACCAGATTACAATATTCCATTTTAAATTTCTTTAGAATCTCCTTTGCATATGCTTCTTAAGATACAAAACTTTCAAACTTATCTTGTTTCACTTCTAATATGAGAAAATAAGACATGAAACTTAATCGGTCATCTCAAACTCCTTTGTCATTTCCAACTTAATCTTCTTAAACATTTCCTTATTATTTCCTATAAAAATAAAATCATCCACCATCAGTGGCACATTTGAAGTTGTTTAGAAGTGTGACTTATGCTCACATTCTAAATCAAAGGTGCACACAACTTGATGACAAAAGTAAGAAGCTGATTTTTACCGGCTATGATGAAAGGTCCAAGGCATATAATTTCTACGATCCCTTTACAAAAAAAATACTTATAAGTTGTGATGTGCAAGTCAACGAAGAAAGCATGTTGAATTGGAGTTCCATGGAGGAGATGACTCATGAAGAAGTGAAAGAAGTAGCATCGATAACAATTTTCACTCAACAAACACAACTACATCAACAATAATATGAGCTAGATTGTCTTTAATTTTATCAGATGATGAAGATGAGTCAAGAACACAAAAAATAAGAAGCTTGCGAGACCTATATGAGGCAACAAATGAATTATATTTGGAGTGTCTTTTGACGGATATGGAGGACATCACATTCGAGCAAGCCATTGGTTTGAGCTCACTAGGAGTCTCCTTGCTCTTCCACATGGAGATGACAAACCACAGGGTCAACTACTATCTCCATACTCATCCTTGGCCGAGCCATCAGCTCTGATACTACTTGTTATTACTAAAGAGTCCACTCATAAGGGAGATCTACATTATGAATCTAATAAGGGTACATACATATGGGTCTTGATACCACACTTCAATCTAAAATTTTAAGACAAGCCATTTGGTTCCACTTTTGTTTTTTTTTGTTGTTGTTGTTTTTAGTTTCTGTTTCTTGTTTTTATTTCTATTTTTTCAAAAAAAAGTGAAAACTTGTTTGGTTGAGATTTGTAATATAAAAACTGAAAACAAAAACCTGTTTAGTTGATATTTCTAATAAAAAACTGAAAACAAAAATATGTTTGGTTTTATTATCATGTTTCTATTTTTTTAATATATATCAAATTTAATGTTTAAATTTGTTAATCTTCACATCATTTAATGTGCAAAAGACTTTAAAGCAATAGTTTAAGTTGTTCTTATAACTTAAAACTATCACGAAGACAATAAATCAGGCGAAGATTAAGCTTTACCTTTGATAAAACCTCTATCATGACGTGAAGAAAAGACTTGGATAAAGTGCTACATTAAATAACATGAAATAATGTGAAGACAAAGTGAAGATTAAGCTTTGTAAAAAGATAGGCTCCATGCTAAAGACACGAGGATGAGAAGTGAAGAAGGATAAAGTCTCTGCTACATTAAATAGCATTAACCTTGTGTATGATTACTGTCTCCGTTAGTGGAGACATATAACAAAACACAAAAATCTTGCGCCTCGCAGTATTTAGTTGCTGACTAAATTTATTTTTGTTATAATTCCCAGTCACAGAAGCATAAATTTTGTGTTCCTTTCAAAACTGAAGGACAAGATTTCTTGTTCCTATGACAGAAACAAAACAAATAAGCAACCTTCAGAAATATCCCTCCTTCAACAAAATCTTGTTATTCTTATTATTATTGAATATTGTTATAAATTTTCTACTTATTATTAAATTTATCAATTTTTATCTTAATTATATTATTATTATTATTATTTAATTATTATTTAATAATAATAATAATTAATTAATTAATTATTGTTATAAATTTTTTACTTACTATTTTTAATATTATTAATTATTAATTATTAATATAAATTTTGTAATTATTATTATTATTATTATTATTATTATTCGAGATAGAAAATAAGAATATGTTAAGTTTTTGTCAAAAAAAATGTTAAAATCTAAAAAACCGATATTTTCTGATTTTTATAAATCTGTTATGTTTTTTTTATTGTCGTAAACAAAAATTCGGAACGAAGTAAGCAAGGACGATTTTTCTTTTAAAAAAAACGACAACAAAAAAAAAAACAGCCCCGTTTATAAATCCTTTCCATTTATATTTCCCTACCTAATTGCATCTCTTTCCAACTTGAGATTCGCACTGACAAACATTCACCTCCATCCCTCCAATGGATGTTTACGTGAATCGATAGAGCACGTTAGAACGTAGGGCTCTTAAAGTTTGTTCCAACATGTGTGAGTTAGGTCTGAGACAAAACCTCTGGTTACATGTGATATGTCCAAGTCCTCTGGACTCGTGCTCACTTTCAGAACCTTACAAGAATGGGGTTTTCCTAAAAAGCACAGTTCGGTTCTGTGTCCCGAAATCTCCCCATTTCCAGACGAGAACGACTTGCTTTACCATATACTGGCAATGCAACTACCGTGGGTCCGTGGCATCAAAATTGCATTAAAAGCATTACCTCCTGACTTGCACTTCTAACTCTTGCATACATCGTCAAGATGTTGTCTCTTTTTAGGGAATCTCTACTAATTCATTCTCTTCACATGGGATGATGTTGGTATGTTGAAAATGAGCATCAGATGATGATGTTATGTCCAGTGTTTTCCATCTGTTTTAAGAAAAAAGGTGTAGGAACAGAAATGGTATTTGAAGGAGAGTGGAAGTAGCCTTTTTTCTAACGCGTTTTGCCACACAATGAGAGCTTAGTAAGAGTGAACTGGACTCCAATCTGCACAGCTAGCTTTCCTAATTCCTACTTCTTATGGTTTCTTGCTCACAAGTTCCGCGTCAAATGTGGATAATGTAAGGTATAACTGAAGAAGAAACAGCATCTGGAATTTTCAAGAATTAGTTAATACCCAATTTGGAGTTATTTGTTTATTGTTTTTGAGTTTAGAGGGAAATTTGAAAAAGGAAATGTAAAGGGAAGAAGAACTACCTCTACCCTCTAGGGGTGGTGGTTCTTCTTTAGTTTCTTCAACTCTCAAAGCAGTATACAGCCTCGTACCTTCTGTCAAATTTGACTTTTGGGTGTGTTGGGTTTGTATCCTTCCATGGTTCTTGTCTGTTTTTGTATTTAACAAGGTAAAGTTCAGAGCTTTTCTCATCCATTTCCGTTTCTCTTCAGCTCTTACCTTTAGTCTCAGACATGGCCCTGAGTTTGCTCTTCTGTTACTTTTATCAACCACTAGTTGGTGGTTCATTTCTTACATTCTTCCATACCTAGTGCCTTTCTTTACTTTGTCTAATTCCTTTTGCTTCAGGGCTTTGATGTCTTTAATCTGTGAAATCGAATTGAGTGATTCCTAGCACTTGGATCTTATCCTTGTTTAAAGCTTGGATTTTGATAACCAAGGAGCATGGATAAGCATCTCTCTGTGTCTCTTCTCTTTTGTTCTTGCTTAGTTTTCTCTGCAATTCATGTTAACTTTGCTGCCAACTATGTACCGACCGATAAAATCCTTTTAGATTGCGGGGCATCATCGAATCTCACCGATTCCGATGGTCAGAAATGGGTGTCGGATAATGGTTCAAAATTTCTGTCTGCTTCCGCTAATTCTTCCATGTCTGAAGCTTCAAATCAAGATCCTGATGTCCCTCAAGTTCCTTATATGACAGCTCGTGTTTTCCAGTCCAAGTTCACATATAGTTTTCCTTTGGCCTCTGGTCGTGTGTTTCTTCGTCTATATTTCTATCCATCTGTATACAACGGCCTGAACTCTTCTGACGGTCTCTTCTCCGTCACTGCAGGATCTTACACTCTTCTTAAGAATTTTAGTGTTTCTCAGACCACTCAAGCTCTGGACTTTGCCTTTATTGTTAAGGAATACTATATCAACGTTAATGGCGGATCATTGAACGTTACTTTCAGTCCAGCTTCAGATCATCCGAAAGATTTTGCATTCGTTAATGGGATTGAGATTGTTTCCTTGCCTGATATTTACAGTAATACTGATGGAAGCTTGATGGTTGTGGGCCAAACTGGTTCATTCATCATTGACAATAGCACTTCGCTTGAGAATGTTTACAGAGTCAATGTAGCTGGAAATGGTATCTCACCTCCTAAGGACACTGGCTTCCTGAGGACTTGGGGTGATGATCAGTTGTATCTTTTTGGGGCAGCAATTGGTCTCTCAGTGTCTGCCGATCCCAACATTACGATCAGCTATCCGATCAATATATCAACTTATGTTGCACCAGATACTGTCTATTCCTCTGCTAGATCAATGGGGACAGATAATTATGTCAACCTAAATTACAATTTGACTTGGATTTTCTCTGTGGACTCTGGTTTCTTTTACTTGATTAGGCTCCATTTCTGCGAGATTGCTGAAAATATAACCAAACAGAACCAGAGAGTGTTTGACATCTACCTTAACAATCAAATTGCTGAGACAATGGATGTTGTTGCCATGGCGGGTGGCAATGGGGTTCCATTGTATAGGGACTATGTGGTTCTTGTTCATGGTGGGAAACCTCAGGAGGATATGCGGCTTGATCTTCATCCAAATAAAGCTGCCAAGCCCCAGTTTTATAATGCTATTTTGAATGGAGTGGAGATATTCAAATTGAGCAATGCAGATGGTAACCTTGCAGGGCCAAATCATATTCCTGCTCCTAAGCAGAATGTGATAGATCCCAGTAGAGTCAAATCACGATCCTCGGGGCATTCATCAAATGGAAAAGCCATTGTAGCTGGAGGAATAAGCAGTGTAATTGTTCTGGCACTCGTGGTTGGTTTCTGTTATGTAGCTCTAGCACGTCGCCACAGGTATGGGAAGGAGGCAAGTGCAAGTGAAGGGTCATTTGGATGGTTTCCTCTTTCACTTTATGGGAATTCACACTCTGCTGGTTGGGCCAAGATGACCACTACTGCTAATTCTTCTCTACCTTCAAACCTCTGCCGCCACTTCTCATTCGCTGAGATCAAGGATGCCACCAACAACTTTGATGATGCTCTGGTTCTTGGCGTTGGAGGTTTTGGCAAGGTTTATAGAGGAGAAGTTGATGGTGGAATGCTTAAGGTCGCAATCAAGCGTGGTAATCCACTCTCTGACCAAGGAGTGCACGAGTTCCAGACTGAGATTGAAATGCTCTCAAAACTTCGTCATTGTCATCTTGTTTCATTGATTGGTTACTGTGAAGAAAATTGTGAGATGATCCTTGTTTATGATTACATGGCTTATGGTACATTGCGTGAGCACCTGTACAAGACGCAGAAGCCACCCCTACCATGGAAGCAAAGGCTGGAGATTTGCATTGGTGCTGCTCGTGGTTTGCACTACCTCCACACTGGTGCCAAGCACACCATCATCCACCGAGATGTTAAGACAACTAACATCCTTTTGGATGAGAAATGGGTAGCAAAGGTTTCCGATTTTGGGTTGTCAAAAACAGGTCCTACATTGGATCATACTCATGTCAGCACAGTTGTAAAAGGTAGCTTTGGATATTTAGATCCAGAATACTTCAGGAGACAGCAACTAACCGACAAGTCCGATGTCTACTCATTTGGGGTTGTTCTGTTTGAGATACTCTGCGCTCGACCGGCATTGAACCCAACCCTGCCGAAGGAACAAGTAAGCTTGGCAGAATGGGCTGCACATTGCTACAATAAAGGCATTCTTGATCAATTAGTTGACCCTTATCTAAAGGGTAAGATTGCACCAGAATGTTTCAAAAAGTTTGCAGAGACAGCAATGAAGTGTGTGGCTGATCAGGGTATAGAGAGGCCATCAATGGGTGATGTGCTATGGAGCCTTGAATTTGCATTGCAACTACAAGAGAGTGCAGAGCAAAGTGGACAAGCCATGGGATGTGCCAAGGAGGAAGAGGAGGCATTCAATGTGTGGTCATCATGTACAGGGAAGAAAGAGCCCGATGCCATTGATAGTGATTCAAGGAGCACAGGAATGAGTATGAGCAAAGGTGGACGTAGGCTTACAAGTGAAGACTTTGATGGGTTGACTCCAAGCGCTGTGTTCTCTCAGATCATGAATCCTAGAGGACGTTGAGATCATACAAACATTGGAATGGATTCAAGTTCATACCGCATAGAAAAAATTTAATTTCTTTATCTGATTCGTTACTTTTATCTTCTTTGTAACTTGAAAACTCCTATTACATGTTCTGGATTAAGAATGAGCTATAAATTCTGTGTAAATTTGTAAGTTTTGACAGTATGAATGACCAAGCTGAAGTTTTTTTTTTTTTTAATTGGAGGGAAGAAAATAGATTAGTGTATGAGTCTAGGGAAACAGATTCCCGACTTATCTTCTAAGAGGAGTACATAGTATCCAATGGGTGTATTATCAAAATAAGTGGTTCCTAAGACAGAATGCTCTGCATAGGACGCTAACCAGTCAGCACATCTGTTACGCTCACGGTAGATATGCCGATGCACAATAGTTCAGTTCCGCGTAAACAGATCATTGATATCATGAATTATGGGATTGCGGGTCATTGCCTGTCTTGTCGAGAAGGAGAGAAGATTGATTGCCACTTCCGAGACCACTTTAAGTTCAATCTGTCGGTAGCCTAGGTTCCACACAAGAGTGAGCTCTGTATACACTCCCTAGAGTTCCGCTGCCACCGGAGAACACCAGCCGAGGTTCTAGATGAAACCTCCAAGCCAATTGCCTGTATTGTCTCGAATGAGACCCCTGGCGGTAGCTGAGGAAGAGGAACGTTTGCAAGCGTCATCCGTGTTTAACTTGACCCACCTGAGAGGGGGTTTGCACCAGCTTATGAGTTGTTCGTGACGGAGGCGATGTTCCGTATCAATGCGCCTTTGTCAAGCGGTAGACTTGTAGATCTGATCTGCATAAGACAAAATAACATAAATGAGTGAGGAGAGCCACAGAACATGAGCGTAAAAAATGGACCTATTTTGCCAACCCCATAAGAGCTAGCATGTAGCACCAAATAAGGTCGACCAATCCCGCCCAAACACCCATTGGTGTTGTTGGAGGTTGGTAATGAGCCGCTATCGAGCTGACATAGTGAAAAAATCACTAGGAACTAAGTGTAGAGGGAAGGCGCTCCACATTTGTCGAGCTTTGACGCAGTCTCTCATAGTATGTTGAGAGGATTCTTCGAGATCACAATGATAACAAGTTCCATCCGTAATGAGATGCCGCCGGACTCGATGTTGGTTAGTAAGTAGACCGTCTTAAGCGAGGAGTCATAAGAAGAATCGAATGCATTGAGGACCATTTCAATGCCAGATGACCTTCCAGAATCCAATATCTGCGATATCCGCTTGATCCATTATCATGGAGTAAGTGGAAGTGATAGTGAATTGTTCGGTATCAGACAAACCCCAGCATAGCTTGTCCTGTCCTAAGTAGGGCTTCGGGGGCAACGTTCCTGCATTCGATCGGTAGATCGTCATCTGGAGGCTGTCGTAAAAGTCGTCCCATTTCTAATTACCGTTGATGTCCATAAAGTGTTAAGACACTGAGGTTGCTAGACGGAGTAGGAGTGTTAGACACTGGGGCTCCGATAAAATTGGAACGATATAAAAAAAGATTAACATGACCCCTGCACAACGATGACACACATAAATCGAGAAATGACCAAGCTGAAGTTGGTTTCTGTTTGTTGACAAAAGAACTCAATCTCGATCCCGATCCAACTTGAAATTATTGAATAAAACACGACTTGATTGATTTGAATCAGATTCAGGTTCAGCCTAGTCTGTGGGTTTGGCCTAGCCCACCTGTGTTTTTGGCATATGACAAGATGATAGCCATCGTTTTCCTTTCAAGTTGTCCTGTTGTATAGGTAACTAATAGCAATGTATTAAGAGTAAAGCTGAATGCGACTTCTTGATTAGCCATAACAGTAATCAGGAATGTCGTGTCAGTGACAGTGCATGTGGATTTACTCTATCCACATGAGGTGAGCCTTAGCCAAAACTTCTACTTTCTGTCATGACTCAAAACTATAAATGTATATGAGCAGTGCAACGTGGGGAAAGAAGATTCTGCCGGTAGAGACAGACAATTCTCAAAAAGCTTTCAAATCCACACACCAGTCTGGTATTAACATGTGACATGTATGCTTTTGCACGTGTTTGTGTTTGTGCTTGTGGTGGAGAAAGTTGGAAACTGCTCGTCCTCTGTTTTTCCAGAGAGAATGTGGAGAAAATATTGAACCTGTAGTCCTCTGTTTTTTTCCGAGAGAATGTGGAGAAAACATTGAACCTGTAGTCCTCTGTTCTTCCAGGGAGAAAGTGCGTTCATACACGTCAGGTTGAACCTTGACCACGAATGGTTACATCTTACAGGTTACAGCTTACAGCAGGTGTTGGATTAAACAAAAAAATTGGATCCAGAAATGCACAAGTATTTATATTAAAGAAACTAACGAACAATTGCATGTCTTTGGAGATAATATTCGACCTATGATTGAATAAGCAGATAACAAATCTCAAAAACCAATTAAGAGTTTCATTCAATACTTTCTAAAAAAAAAGGGGAATTAAACAAGAGCAGTATTGCGAAAATTTCAACCAAAAAAGAACAGAATAATGATCATTCATTCGGGACCTTTACAAGACAAGCAGCAAATATACATTCTGCTTCACAAGACAGCAATCAATCAACATAATGAATGAAAACAATGTTCACAGGCCGGCTGTCCCAGAAGCTACAACAGTCAATTGTCAGATTGAACCACGGAATCTGTAATGGCAGTGATCTTCTTCTGTAGCTCCGGCTTGTTGGCTCCAACAAGCTTGTCAAGTTGCTGCCCATCTCTAATAAAAAAGAAAGTCGGAGTGGCTTTGATATCCCATGAAGTACTCAAATCCTGCATCATACAGTAGCATGATCATATGTATATCAACAATTTCATTACATTTGTTTCGTTTGCTCAAAAAGCAGGTAGTAGATGGGGAAAATCAAGGATAAAAACTTAAATGATGGACCAAGGTTCTACCAATGTTTGAGTAATCACTAATTCAACAGATCAGACAAAAAACTAAAAACAGAGGGAATGTTATCACTTACCGTTAGTTCATCGACATCAACCATTAGAAACATTAGCGAAGGGTATTTCTCAGACAACTCCTTGTAAAATGGTGCGATCATTTTACAAGGACCACACCATGTTGCACTGAAATTTGCAACAACCTGTTGAGATTTTACGTCGATCATGTATTGCACAATGACTGAAGAGTAACAATAACAAGATGGATAATTTATATTTTGAGATTTCAATTATATTAACCAATATTATACTACCATAGCTGACCTAAACTCCCTGTCTACATGGTGGGAAAATGCCCAAGCAAATTTTACATGCATCATCATCTTTGTTATTTAGATTTTCAAATCCAAACTTTTGAAAACTATAATTTTCCAATCATTCAAGGCAGGGCATTATGTTAAGTCTTGAGATCGGCATAGTACAAGTTGAACAAAAAATACCAATAAGGTTCACTTTATTGCACTACAAAATCCAAAAAGAAAAACAACAATACTCACAATCTGGTCTTTCCGATTTGCTTCAGATAGCTTTTGATCCCAACTCTCTCTGGTAGTAATAAGGTGTACATTAGCACCAGCAAACTCAATATGCTCATCAGTACTGTCATTATCATGTTGATTCTACATACATTGCGTAAATCAGAAATTTGACATTGGATATCTATGAAAAGAAGGAGTGTAACATGAAAGGTTAAATATGAACATTGAAACTTTACCGTGGAAAACAAAATTCCAACCAGTGAAACAACTCTATAATACAAAGCAAAAGCTTAAAAAGAATCCAGGCAATAATAAACAGATTCTTTCGGGTCCTTGGAATGAAAATATGTAACAGAAGAGGGGGGTAAGCCTACCCTTTCCCAAACCCTATCCCACATGTGAAACTGGTTTACATTAAATGAAGGAATTCGTGCTTAAGTCCTTCCAAGCTATAATTGAATTATCCAGTAACTCAACTAAGGGCTGTCTCAAAGATTCAGTAACACAATTATTCTTTTCTGAACTACATCCAAAATCATAACTACTAGAGGGCTCGCTTGAGAACCATTTTTCTACCAAAATTATATAACAAATGGCCTTGTGTCATATCAAACCACATTCTGACAACATATCAACAGCGGTCTCATATGAAACTACATGAGACATTTATCAGCTCAAGTCATTATGGGTTTTGTATGACAACTCGTGTGGAAAAAACAATTCTACAATATCTATACTAAGCAAAGTAAAATATATACAGAAAGACCAAGGCCAAAGGAACAATCAGCAGAGCAACAGAAAGCAATTAACTGTTCACTCAATAATCTATCATCTTTTTAATATTTAGTGCTTCCAACTATGGAACAAAAACTACTTACTTTAGCCAAACAGTTTCCCATACTATACAATGTGCTCGTACTGCAACAACAAAATGCAGGGGCTTGCTGGAATCTGAGAGTTGAAAATCCATTAGTTTAAAGTTAGACCAATTAGGATGTGAGGTAAGAAGAAAAATTTAGTGCCAAGAACAAAGAGGAACAAAAGACAAAGGCCATTTTCCCAATTAAACACAAATAAACACAAACAACCTGCCTTAAGGCAGACAAAAACTAAAATAACATAGGTTGGATAATCCAAATTTCGAGCTTGCAGTGTCTAGAGGTACATATGTGGCAACAAACAACATCGGTACGATGAAATTAAGATGAAGGATGACTAAATATATGTATATCGCAGATAATCTACGACAGACGTATCAAAAGGGAAATCTTTAGCATTATCTCATGGTTTAAAGTCAACGCAAATCGAAGATGAAAGGAACTTGGATGCTACAGCATTTTGCCAAGTAAAGGGTGCCTGAGATTCCTCAATTTAACTTTTCTTTTTCGTTTTCATTTCAAAAAATTAAAGTACTAGCTCATTCCAACCGAACTGAATATCAAGAAGAAAGGAAAACGAGGGCGTTAAGTACCAAACTTCCAAGCTTTTTGGTAAATTAGATTCAGCGGCGTAAAAATTGAATAAGATTGTCTGGAAAATGGGCTATGTTATGTTATGTTATGTTATGTTGGTACAATTGATTCATTAACCAGAAGCCATTGAGAAGGGAAAAACTGAGGGGAGTCAATGGAGGAAACGCAAATGGAAAGAGTCGAATTGGATTTACCTTGGGGAGTGCTGTAATGGAGGAAGAATCAACACACTGGAATCAATCCAAAACCCTAGATTTTAAATTAGGGAAAAAGAAGATGTAATTGAAGGGGACTATCCTGTGCTGTATTGACGATAATAACGATGAAGACCTTCCTCTACCCCACACACACAAAAGACAAATACCGATTTTGCCCTCTCTCCTTAAACCTTTTACCATTGTTCCAATTACGTCTATGCCCCTCCCTGCTTCCCTTTGTCAGCCTCTGCGTGCCACCTCAACATCAACACTGGAGGGTGTAGTGATCCTGTGCTTGAGGATCCACTGAAAAGGAAATGAGTTGCAGGCATTCACAACCGCCCGATTCAAGATAGAGAAGGCAAAAGACGTCCAGTTTCTGAAGCGTTTTTAGAGCATTTCGGAATAAAGGCGCGAGAGCGAAAGGAAGAAGAAGCAGGCGCCATAGTTTCGATCTGTGAAATAATTAAATCTTACAGAGACGTTCCTTTCTTTGTAATCGAAACCTTGCTCGTAGTACGTATTCTGATCGGCTTTTCTATATATGTTTTTTGGATTATTGGGAGTCGTATTCGAGTCAGATCTGAATGTTGATACGGTGAATTCTAATTTGAATTGTTTTACGTGTGTTGTCAGGCAGAGGTGAGAAAGTTTGGTGAATGTGAGAAGTTGTTGGTGTTCGGATCTTGAAAACTTGTGGCGCTTCAATTAGCGGGAACAACAAAATGGAGGATGAGAAGAAGAAGAAGAGAAACAAGAAAAAGAAAAACAAGCAAAGCAAAACTGCCGACGATAATGCAGCGGTTGGTAATGGCCAGAATGATCATAATCACGAACAAGTTCCTGCTCTTTCTGATGTTGAAAATGTCGATGAGCATCAGCCGCACCCCAATGGAATCGAAAACGTGAGTTCTTGAACTCGATTTAGCCCTTTTTGTTGTTGCTCACGCGATTTGCTCTAGCAAAGTTCAAATTAATTTGATTTGTTACCTTTTCCTTTGGTTCCATGCGATGGAATCAAGATTGGAACTAGTTCTTGCTTAGTAAATTGTCCATCTGTTGCCTTTGGAATCCTGAAACTTGATCGGTATGTCCATTTTGGTTTAGTTTGTTGTTTGAGGTTGACCGTAAACTAAGTTATGTGCTTGGTAATTATCAGGTTAAGTTATGTGCTTGGCAATTATCAGGTAATACATGCCTCCAAAATGTTCAGAACAGGGTTAAACAAGATAATGATTTCCTTCTTTTTGTTCACTCTTATTTTGTTCGCCCCAGTTTTCATTATGATATATGCTTCAGTAGGTATTCAAGAAAAGGAAAGTTCACATTTGTTGTGAAGTGACCTCTGAGAGGGTTAAAAGAATGATTACAAAAACCAGTAATTTTGGATACCCGCTGCGCACTTTTAATCTTTATTCGTTAATACAATGTCTGTTGCCTTCTAGTATATCTATCATTCAAGCCATTTATATGGAGCACCAGTTTCATAATTTTGTGGCCTGTTTGGATATGTTTTTGGGGAACATTGTTGGAGCAGATTGACAAAAGCAGCACAATGTTTTTTGAATTTGTGTTGAATTTATGATATGGTCCATAATACAAGTTGTTAATTCAAAAGAATTTGCAGCATCTATCTGACCTTTATGGTAAATCGGTAAAGCAATATGCTATACGTTTCTAAGACACGATTACCTCCTTCTGAAGGTTGCCATGCCTTCTAAAACTTCCACCCCAGGATACTGGTTTTCAGTGTGTATACAATGGTATATAATAATCATGTGATGGTAGGAAAGAGTGAGTGATACTCGGGATCCTTTTTGTTATTTGTATCCATCATCAAGTTTCTTGACATGCTGCTCCAAGTTGGTTTTATCTGAAACTTAATTGTTTGCTGACATTTTCAACATCCTATTTGCAGTCCAGCTTAGTAGAGGCTGAGAAGCAGAAATGGCTCCAAAGAGAGGTTACTTGTGTGATTTGTTAAATGCATATCTTGCGTCTTCCTCTCTTTATTCCTTCTGAAGCACATAATTTGGTTCCAAGATTCATTTTGAGCATGAAATACTTCTGCTTGGTTTTACAGGTGATATTAAAAGACACAATAAGACAACTGCAAAATGAAAATATTTTACTTTCACAGAAACAGGTACTCATACAGTTAATATATTTGTGAAAGTGGATATTTGAAATGTGATGAACTATTACTGATGCCCAGAATCTCTCCAACTTTCTTGCCGTGACGTTAAATTTATTTCCTTGTTATGGGGCATTTTAGAGGAATTACCTAACCCACCTCATTTTACAGGATGCCTTAAAAGAGACAATCAAACAATTACAAGATGAAAATGAGAAATTCTCACAGAAAGAGGTAATTTTGAAACCACGTGATCATATAGTGGCTATTATTATTTGATAAGTACATATTCTGCTTCCATCTAGTGTTTGAATATAAGAAGGTTTATTCTTGGACAATGCTTTTACAGGCCACCTTAGAAGACACTGTCAGTCAATTGAGAAGCACAAATGATTCATTCATGCAGGAAAAGGTATGTTGGATTTGATCTCATTCTTAGTATTCATCTTTCAATTTGGTATTTCCGTTGCTCTGCTGACTTTCCTCTCAGAAAATTTTGAAAAATGAAATAAGAAAAAGTATGTCTAATTATGTTGCATACTTTTCATTTCCTTTGTGTTATACCTTATGCTAGAGAAAAGCTTATTTCGTGGTACTTTACAGGCTACCTTTGAGGAGACAATTAAGCAATTGAGAATTGATAATGATTCACACAAGCAAAAAGAGGTGATAATAGTTACAGAATTGCATTTCTATTGTACATTGCAAGTGAATCTTCATCTAATTCACTCGTTTGCCTAACATAATTATTTACAGTATGGACTAGAGTTGAAGATTATCCACTTACAGGGTGAAAAGGATTCATGGCTTCAAAATGAGGTCATCACAATTCTTAGTGAAATATTCCCCCTTATCGTTCTATGCCCATGGTCAATATTCTTTTTATCATTTTTCCAATTTTATGTTTGCATGTTGAGCATTTCATGCAGGTATCTCAAGGTACTTGCACCAAATAAGATGAGTTCAAATGTAATGTAGATTAAATTGTATGGACGAATTTAGGCTATTTTGGAGGCGAGATTTGATTAATATTACACATTTTCATATTTCTTAGTTGTTTGTCTATTAGGCCTAAGATGCACCTCCAGTAGTTAGCAATATGGTTCTCAATTTCTAATAACTCGTGCCATGCTTTACAAGAAAGCTTAAGACAAAAAGTTAAAGAACTGGAAGTTGAGAAAGATTATTGGAATTTAAAAGAGTTAAACCCTTTTTCATGTTTGTTTTGATGGTTTTTCGTTCTTTTTTAGTCCAATTTTCTGTTTGCCTGATCTGCATTTTAGTGATTTGTATTGGATCACATGCATTGAACTTATACATAGGCTGTTTGAGATTGATGTAGATTCACCGTAAGAAACTTGGCTAATAGGATCATTCACTTTTAATCCTCTGAGATCCGGTTGGTAGGGGATTTCTCAAGTTTCTTGAGCTTGGTGGTGCACAGGGGCCTAGATTTGATTCATCTTGAGGAAGACATCTGCTATTTCACTCATGCTAACTGGTTTTGGGAATTGAACGGTGATGTGTCAATTATTTACTTATATAAACTTTAATTGTAGAGAGAAGGAAAAAGGGAAATTATTGATTATCATTTTCCGTGTTTGCCTATATGTATTCAACTTGTCTCTTTAGCTTCTTTGCTTAAGTTAATTGTTTTCTCAAACCTGTAAAAAAATTTCATCTATATTTGGCATTTTAAATTTCACCAATTATGCAGAATACAGCGACTGATGTTGTTACTAGACAAAATGTTGATCTGACAAGACTTCGAATGCAGGTATAGAGCTTTATTTATCTTCTTTAGAAAAATGCTTCAGTTCCATCTGTTCTAACAAATACCTTCATGATTTATGTAAACTTCTATTCTTCTTCTTCATCTTAAAAGTTAATGTTTATTTGCATGTGTATCCTGCAGTGGACTGCATCATGAGTTGTGTACATCATATGTCATCACTTTGCTTCATCCTTTGTTCTTGTATTTCCTGATATGGAATTAAACCAAAGCTTGGCAGGTGGTGGAGTTGGAGGAATCTAGGAACAGTCTCTTAATAGAAAACCAACAACTGGTGGAAAAAATCTCTGGTCGCCATTCTCAGATTCAGAACCTTGAGACAAGTGTCTCCTCTACCAACCTATCAGATGAACTTCGAAAGGTTTGTTCCATATAATGTCGTTGTCAGCATTTTACATAGTTACTGTTATTTTCATCGGATGATGTGCATTTGGCTCGAAAACTGTTGATGCTTAATGACTCCCCATCTCTGATGTAGTCTGCTTCCGAGATTGAGGACCTGAACTCCCAGATTGAAGCAGCTAGTCAATTGATTGAAAAATTGATAACCGAAAATTCAGACCTCGTTGAGAAGGTATATTTACATTTTGAATTTTCTATAATCTTATTTCATTGTTGTGCAAGTAATTGCGTATTATTTGCGAGGGATTATCAGCCGTTGCCTAGCATGTGCCGCATGTTCAAGTAAAACTTCATGCATGTATCTGTTTTTTACTTTACTTTGCACCTGGAGGGTGCCTGTTTTGACTTTTAAAGTTCAATTATGTAAATTCTCAGGTGAATGAGCTGTATATTAAACTTGAGCAACAAAATAAAGCAGCTGGACATGTATCAGACATTGGAAATGTCCCCGTGGCTGGAAACCATGAAATTGCCAGTATAGCCGATCCAGTACACAAATCGAATGAGAGTGCAGTGTTGGGCCATAACTTAGAGCTCTTAGAACCGGAGGCCGATTCTGTAGTCCGGTACTTACCAGATGTTGACTCTGGAGAAATTGTGCAGATTCCGCTGGATGATAATGAGGCTGTGGATTTGGAGTCACAAGTTGTGGAGGGCAATGATAATGATTCTGTCCCACTTTCAGATGCTCCATTGGTTGGTGCTCCTTTCAGGTTAATCTCATTTGTTGCTAAATATGTTAGTGGTGCTGATTTGGTGACCAAAAACGATTCAAGGCCTTAGCTTTTGGCTAGCAAAATTGCAACCTTTACATGATCTTCTTACATTTTTGGTTTATATTTGACAAAATTGTCTTTAGTTAGAGAAATACCTCTTGATAGCACAGATTAAAGATGTGAGTCAATTGTTAGGGCATTACTTACATTATTCATACACGGTGTGTAATCTGGTTAAAGGAATGATAATACAACACCGTCATTAGTAGCTCTGTTGGTTGAAGTAAGCTTTAGCTTTGTTAGAGTTGACAATGGGATAGGTCGGGTTAGGGTCGGACTTGAACCTGAAAAAGTTTCTCAAGTCTGATCGGAACCCTATCAAACCTTAACAACAAAAATTATTAAATAAATTTAATTAAAAAATTAAAAATCAAACTAAAAAATCAGTTAGTTCAAAATTTTTATTATTAAATTAATTAGATAGGTTTAATTTTTAAAATATTAAATTAAATAGCTTTAATAATCCTAATCAAGATTTTGAATACCGCTTTGTACCGGATCAAAACTAGTACGAAACAAGGAGTCGGTCATATCATATTTAAATACCGGTCAGTATCTACTCGTTTAGATCGTACCAGTCAGTATCGGCCGGTACTAAAAATTTGAAAAAATAAGGAGGCTTTTTTGAAAAATTTTTAAAATCTCCCTCGTTCTTCTCCTCTTAACTCTCCTTTCTCTTTTTTTCCAAAATTTTTTTAATTAGTTATTTTATTTACTTAAACTTTTTTAATTATTGTTAATTTTTGTTTTTAAAATAATAATAAATATTTTTATTACTAATAATAATTATAAATTAAATAAAGCTTAAAAATAAATTATTTTTATTTAAATTTATTTTAATTTTTATATAATATTTATTAATAAAAATATTTTATTTTTAAAGTAAATAATGTAAAAATTATTATTTATAAACTAATATTTATTTTATATATTTTAATTATTAAATCAAAATTTATTTGAAATTTATATATTTTAAAAATATTTTTTAAAATTAATTATATTTATTAATAATTATTAAATTAATTTTATAAATTAAATTAAAATTATGATTATTATTTATTATTTATTATTATGATTTTTTAAGATAGGGTTAAAAATATACAGTACAACTATATAATATGATAATGAATTATTTTGTAATTTTTAAAAAATCAAGGACTATTTTATAAATTTAAAAAAATTATCCAAAACGGTACCCAATAGGAACTAGTACTGGTACAATATTATACCAAAATAAACGCGCATCTGTGACATTTGACTATTGACTTTTTCATCCTTCCCTGATTACGTCTAGGCTTGATAAATTTAAGTTTAATTATAGGTAAGATTCAAGTTTAGTACGTAAGCGTAAAAAAGAAAACTCGAAATGGTGTCAAAACGATGTCGCTTTAAGAAAGAAAACTAAAACAATATCAAGTTTGAATTGCACCACTAAAGCCTAAATGCCTAATCAAGCTTCAGACTAGGCTCTCCATCGCCAAGGCTACTTACATGATGAAGGTGAAGGAATTGAAGGAGAGGCCAAACAAATTAAGCTGAAGAAGAGAATGCTAACTGAGAAGTTGCTGTACATGTAGCTGAGGAAAAGAAAGGAGAGTAAGTTTAAAGGAAATAGGTCCCCATTGAAGACTGTTGAGGGTTAAATCTTTGTAGAACACTAAGATTCCTCAGAATTCACACATTCTTTTTTTTTTTCCCCTTTTCCTGAGTAAGCCTAAAATTACAGGAGAATGATATGTATATATAATTAACAAATTAATCATAGGAAAAGAGAAACAATCACTTCTCTGGTGTTATAATAGACCAAAAGGTTCTGGTAGAGTCTCAAATCCATTATCAAAGATGGATCCCTGATCGGACTTGTCATCGATACTATGCAGCCAGTTTGTGTTCTTCAGATCCTCTTTCAGCAATATCGCATCATATCGGGTACTCTCATACATGTCAACTCCATTCAACTTTGCAGAATTTATCTCATCACTTGCCTTGTCTCCAATAACTGTAGTCCTGCTAGTAAGATTTCCATTGTCTGATACATCTCCATTTTGCAGGTTTCCAATGTGGTTGATGGATTCTGGCGCGCTTGTTGAACGAGCAGATTGAGATTTCAGAGTGGCAGACCGAGTGCTTTGAGGGAATAGAGTTGCACCTGAAAGATGACGATTGCTTCGTGCGCCATTTCTTATGTCCTACATACAGTTGGTAAAATTTGTCAAACCAAGTAGAACTTCTTAATTCAGAGGTAGGATTATGATAAGATGGTGGAAGACTGGTAAGCATGTCATGCCTGATCACCAGTAGAGCAACTTGAATACTAATGAAAAAATAACTGTTTGCGAATTGATTAAAATATCATAGTGAAAAATCATCCTGAGAAATAGGTTATCCAGATAATTGGTGATATCCTCTGTGGGAAATTTGCTAGAAAGCTGATAACTTTATACAGCAAACTAACAGATTTCTGTCATACAGTAATTAGATTATCATTACAAGGACATAGAGAGAGAGAGGGTACCATACCATATGTCTGATGGCCATATCCAATGACCTTTTAGATATGGACCTCCCAAATCCATTGCTATCTGTGCTGGTCAAAGAAGACTTCACAGGTTTCCGCATTCCCAACTCAGAGACATGTGAGGCTTTTCGAGGCTCAGGTAAGTCAGCAACATGGCCATTGGAAGGTGAGCGAATCTTTCCGGGGGGCTCGGAAAGTCTTCCCCTTGAAACAATAGGAGAAGAATGTCGTCTTGTTGCAGTCACAGGGCCTGTGGTTTCTGGGGGAGTTCCTTTCACAGTGACAGCAGCACCAGGTCTTGACCTACCAGCAGATAGTGGCCTGTCTGGCAAAGTCGTTCTAAGATTTGGAGGTGTGTCAAGTGGAAAGTCAGGCGGAATAACTGGCTGCTGTGGAGACCGGATTCGTGGGCTTGGAGAACTTGGTCGAGAGGCTGGCCCTGTAGTGCGCCCATTGGAAAGCACTTGTCCACTTGAAGTTGAAGAGCCTGACATGGGAGACATGGAAGTAGCTGGACTCCGACGAGTTGGTGTTGAAGGGCGAGAATTTGATCGACCAGCTGAGCTCAAGTTTGCTGGAATTTGTAGCCTAGAACTTGGAGTCGAGGGCCTTGAGGTTTGAGATGGGCGAATCTTGTCAGTCGAAGAGCTAGGAGGAGCTGGACGTGCTCTTGATGGAGTAGAGGAGCGTGATACAGGAGTAGAGGAGCGTGATGCAGAACGAGCAGATGGAGTGGAAGGCCTTGCTATAGATGGAGAACGTGTGATAGGCGAAGATGGTCTGGTATAAGAGGAGACTGAAGCTGAGCTTGTGTTCAGAATTGAAGACGATCTATTTGATGAGTAGGTACTGAATTGTGAAGAAGAAACAGAAGAGCGTGTAACTGAACTGCTTCTAGTTGGCCTTGATGAATTATGGGTCTCAGAATGTGAAACTGAAAGCTGAAACAGATAAAAACTACAGAGACTAAGCTTTCACAGCTTTAAGGTTCAAAATTGATTCCTGTCATGCATTCACTAGAAAACATCCTTTCTAGACAAAGTCACGACAATGAATAGTAGAAAGAAAGCAAGTAAAATTGCATAGAGCATACCCTCGAAGCTTTGGTAGTAGAAACTGATCTAGCCAAGGAAGTGCGTCTTGGAGCTTCTGAAACTGGTTGTGCCTCACTTCCATCAGATGAAGGAAAAAGAGGAGTTCCAGGAGGAGTAAGAAGCCTGAACATGTAAGAGATATTAAAGAATGCGTAAATTAAAACAAATACTCATTCACATTTGCAACCGTTGAAGAAAATGCATAGTCATGCCCCTTTGGTAGTCAAAGAATCTGACGACTACAACATTATAAAGTATTGCGTAATACCGGATCACCCCAAACCTCAAGGTACATAAGGGGCATGAGAAACTGGCTCAAAGTTTTAATCTTTACTACAATATAGTGAATATGCTGATTCTTCTTCTTAATACCAGCAAATGAAACACTTCCACATCCTTTTCTGACTCTTTTCTTATTAGTAAACTGATTCTTGTTACTATGCAGATCGTACACAATTCCTAAAAGATCTATGAATAATGTAGAAACCAAAACATTACTGACCAATTATATAAGTGAATCTGGAGTCTCAGACCATGTAATCTCCAAGAAAAACACAATCTTATGCAACAATTATGGATCTACTTCACGGAAAATGCATCATGCTAGAAATTGTAACAAAGCAGACAGTGAAGAGCCATCAAAGGCTTCAACTTTTTGAGCTGAATGTCCCTTTCGATAATGGATAGAAACTGATGATGAAGGCGATGACAAAGAATACTTAGATTTCATCAACGAAGAAATAAAGGTAGTGGTTGTCCTTGGACATGGCAGAATTAAAGCAGCCATATAAGGACAAAAGAAGACAACAACAAAGTAGATCTGGAAATTAAGGAAAAATAATTGAAAACGAGAAGTGTTAGAAGATCTACCAGTCATAATCATGCTTTCCTCCTTCTGTGGATTGCAATAGATCATCTATCCCACTTCTCACAAGTTTGGCTGATCCAACTGAAAGCCTCCCCAATTTCCCTGAAACTGGAATCACCACACACATTACACTCTTAAACATTGAGTTCTTCTTTTGTTTCTCTTACAAAATAATAGTATGAACAATGGGAAGACATGAAAAAAGAAGCATAAAACCCAATTTTATTCAGGAAACACAATGTAATAGTAGCAGACTTATATACTATTGCAGAAATTCTGAACTAGTAGCAGAAAGAATGAGAGTAACTAAGTGAAGAAGATGGAAGTCCACTCCAAATTGCAATCATAAATATAGGAATTCTCAGGAAATTATCAATCATTGGCTAGAAAGCGACCTCCATAACAGCTTGGCCAGTACTTGGATAAACGCCATTGTCATTTTCTCTACATATCACAAAGAAAGAGATTAAGAAGGCCTACGCAGTACGCACCATCAGAGGAGTCATCGTAAGAGGTAAGAGAGAGGCTTCGGCGATTCCTGGAGAAAAGATCCAAATTCTCGTCGGCATCTCTGGTAGAAGGCGTCGGACGACGGTAAGTACTATTCCTGCCTCCAACTCCAACAACCAGAGATTGTCTGAGATTGGAGATGGTGCTTCTGTTGTTCATATTTGTGGAGTCCTACCAGCTGCTAGTACAACACCATATCTCTTGTGAGTAACTGGAGAGATAAGATCTAGAGAGAAAGAGTTGCTTTTTGAGATCTATACCATAACCAAAGATAAATAGATTAAGAAAGGTGTGAACTTTAATTTAAGATCTGAGCTTTGATAGATCTGTGAAACAAAGAAGAAAGCTTTAGTTCATTTATTTTATATTAATATATACGCCATTGACGGAGTTTATGTTCCTTCAAGAAAAATGGTTCTCTGTCAAAACTTACAATCTATCTTCCATTTTTACTGACTCAAGCTTTATCAAATTTCCCAACTAACTCATATCAATATATATAGTTTAATTCTGGATTGAATATTAAATTAATTAAATAAAAATTGGTAAAATTAAATAAAATTAAAAATTTTAAAATAATACTGAAAATATACTATTATTATCTTTTTTAAAGTTTAATTAAAAATAATTGGATTATAAGACTGATTAATTTTAAAAAATTAACTATTTAATTAATAAATTGGTCCATTTTTAATAATAAAAATTATTAAAATTATATTGAAAAGTTAGCTTTTTGCATTTAAATAAGTTAAATTAGATCGGTTTTTAATCATTTTAAAACTATTAGTAATACATTATTATATATATATATATAATGTAAAATACAAATTTATTTTTTTAATTTTAAAGAAATTAAAAGATTGAAGATTAAAAAAATATTTACAATTCATGTATTTTATTGCATAATAATTTAGACAAAAATGACTTGTCATAAGTTTAAAATGATGATATGTGATATGTAATAATATATAAATTAAGTTTTAATTGCAAAATTTCTAATTATTTTTTTAATGTGTGTAATAATTTATAAATTATGTAATTCTATTATTATATTGTTGCAAACAATAATTCACAAATCATTGTAATAGATAGAGTGAAATGAAAAATTAAAACTCAATCAATCTCATTAGTGCCATCTCACCATATTCATTTATATAATTACCTTTCATCAACCACTTTTAGGATAATTATTGGGGAAGTTGGAGAAATGATTGCCTAAAAATCTTGAGTTGGTAAGAATAAGAGACAACCTAAGATCCCCTCGTCTAAGCACACATTCAAATTCAAGATTAGAGATTTAGATATGGAAATTGCATTCGGATACCAACCCGACCCGTCCTAATCCTACTTGAGATCAACGGGCTAGATTTGGATTAATTCTAGTTGCCTAAGTTCAACTAAGCTAACCCACGGGTTGACAGACCCATAGTTTGCTCTCCAACTTGACTGGCCACAAGGAGTCAGCCTAATTTTATTTTTAAATTTTTAAAAAATAATGTCATTTTGTACCTTCTTGTATAACCACGGATAAGGCCAGGTTAGGACAACTTAAGTCCAAACCTGGTCCATGGCTCGATCAACCTGGGCTGAAATGAGCTGGTTGAGCCACATTTGCCATCCTTAACTCCAGCTCCAGTCCGGTCAATGCCCGACACATAAAAGTAAAACATCATCATTTCTGCATTTTAATTTTAAGAAAGTTCAAACTGGACAGAGTTGAGCTCGGGCTCAAAAGGGCCTTGGGTCGAATCAGGTTCTAATATCAGCTAAGTCTGGCCAAAGATAATAAACTAAGTCTGGATTCATTGAGTTGGGTTAGGACTAAGGTTGCTCAGGCCCAACCCAGTCGAGACCCGACTTATATAAGCAAAACGACATCAATTTTGATTTTAATTTAAAAAAAGTTCATATCGAGTTGAGTCGAGTTAGGCTTAAACCCAATTCCTAGTAACAACTTGACCAGATCCATTGCCAAGTGTTTAGAGCTTAGCATGATTCATTCACCGTAACAATGAGATGATTTGTTATATGATGAGCTTTTTAATCATATTTCCATGTAATACTTAAAATCTTATTTTCATATGATGAGTTTCATTACATGTTACAATAATATTCATCATTTTTCATTTTCTTAAACTTTAAATTTGATGCATATTAAATTATTTTAAAATTAATAAACAATTAACTATATATTTAAATAAATTATATTATTAAATCAATATATATAATAAAAAGATAAAACAAAAACCAATATTAATAACATTAATAATAAAATTTATGTTAACTTAATTACTTGATCTAATAATTTAATAATACACTTTAATTTAAAAATTATTTGTGCTTTTTACAAAATTGTTAATTAAATAAAAAATTTTAAAGACTTAATCTAAGATATTATATATTAAAATATTATTTAAATTTTTAAAAAATTCAATTACTTATAATTATTTAATTCAAAAATTTTATTAAATTTAATTTTAAATTTACATATTTAAATTTAATCAGATTTAATTTAATTTATCAATCCAAGAAAAAGTTAGGCATAAGCACACCGGCACTCCCACATGGTAGAGTCTGGAAACCTTCCCTACTCAGACGTCGTCAGCCACAATGAGCAGTCCATTCGAGCCAAAGCCTGCTAGTGTTGGACCACTTCCATGGACTATTTCCGTAGAAGAAATGATGGCAGAACCCACTTGGGAGTAGTTGGGAGGATTGGCGTGACAACCGTTCCTTTGTAGCAAATGTGGATAGGTGTTTGTTTGTCTGGTTTACAACATGAATGAACGTGGAGATGAAGAGGAAGCATGTGGGAATTCACAATGAAGACAAAATGTACTATCAACCCAAGGCTTCATTGTGTCTGCTGCTCAGCACCATGTGAATTCTGAATTCTGAAGACGGTTGGTTGATGAGCATTTTCATGAACACGACATTCTCTTTACTTCACAAAGTTTTGGACATTAAGAAACGCCTCCTTCAAGACTTCACCTTCACCTGTCTCAAACAAGTAAAAAATGTCCACGGGGCTCTCCTCCGACATGGTCTCCACCACGACACATATATCTTCAACGTGGTCCTGCGCTCCAGTTTAGTCATGGGTCACACCAGCTACGCTTGTCTTGTCTTTGCCCACATCCAACATCCTAACATTTTCCTATGGAATACAATGATTCGTGGTTTGGTTACTAACAGTTGTTTCCAACAATCCATAGACTTTTACCACTCTATGAGAACCAAAGGTTTCTTACCAAATGACCTCACTTTCCCATTTGTCCTCAGAGCCTGCGCTCAGCTTTTGGACTTCCAGTTGGGTCTGAAGATTCACAACCTTGTAGTTAAAATGGGTTTTAGTTACAATGTCCTCGTTAATGCCGGTTTAGTCAACTTGTTTGCTAAATGTGGGCTTATGGAACATGCTTTTGAAGTATTCGATGAATGTCCGGACAAGAGTGTTTTGGCGTGGACTGAGGTAATAACTGGATTTATAGGTGTTGGCAAGTGCAGAGAGGCTATTGATGTGTTCCGTAGGTTATTGGAGATGGGTTTGAGGCCTGATAGTTTCACACTTGTCCGGGTTTTGTCTGCGTGCATTCGAGTTGGGGATTTGAGAAATGGGGAGTTGATAGACGAGTATATAACAGAGTTTGGGATAAGTAGGAATGTGTTCGTGAATACCTCTTTGGTGGATTTGTATGCCAAGTGTGGAAGTATGGACAAAGCTCGTGGTGTATTTGATGGGATGCGAGAGAAGGATATTGTTTGTTGGAGTGCAATGATTCAAGGATACGCTTCCAATGGAATGCCTAACGAAGCACTGGAGCTCTTTCACATGATGTTGAATGAGAACTTGAGACCTGATTGTTATGCAATGGTTGGAGCTCTTTGTGCTTGTGCTAGTTTAGGGGCACTAGAATATGGGGAATGGGTTACCAATTTGATGGATAAAAATGTGTTCTTGGTTAATCATGTTTTGGCTACGGCATTGATTGACATGTATGCAAAATGTGGTAGCATGACTAGAGCTTGGGAAGTTTTTAAAGGGATTAAAAATAGGGACAGAGTAGTGTGGAATGCTGCTATATCGGGTCTAGCCATGAATGGACATGTGAAAACTGTGTTGGGAGTTTTTGGCCAAATGGGGAAACTTGGAATTCAACCTGATGATAACACTTTTGTTGGGTTACTTTCTGCATGTGGTCATGCTGGTTTGCTTGGAGACGGTCGTCAATTTTTCGATAGCATTAGTAGTGTCTTTGCATTGACCCCAACAATTGAGCATTATGGATGTATGGTAGACCTTCTTGGTCGTGCCGGTTTGTTGGACGAAGCTCATCAGTTGATCAAAAGTATGCCTTTTAAGGCCAATGTTATTGTTTGGGGAGCTTTGCTAAGTGGATGTAGGTTACATCGTGACATGAAGTTGGCAGAATATGTACTGAAAGAACTAATTGCGTTGGAACCATGGAACTCAGGAAATTACGTCCTCTTGTCGAATATATATTCCTCAGGCAAGAAGTGGGATGATGCCTCAACCATTAGGTTGATTATGAAGGAGAAGGGAATCCAGAAATTACACGGATGCAGTTGGATTGAAGTCCGAGGAATTGTTCACATGTTCCTTGTCGGTGACAATTGCCACCCCTCTTCAGAGAAGATATATGAAAAAATTGATGAACTGAGTAGGGACTTGAAATCATCAGGTTATGTCCCTACAACTGACTATGTGCTTTTTGACATAGAGGAGGAGGAGAAGGAGCATTTCCTTTGTTATCACAGTGAGAAACTGGCTGTTGCTTTCGGATTGATAAGTACAGCTCCTAAGGATGCGATCAGAGTTGTAAAAAACCTTCGCATTTGTGGTGATTGTCATGAATTTATAAAGATTATTTCCAGATTTACAGGTAGAGAGATCATTGTCAGAGATACCTCCAGGTTTCATTGTTTTACAGAGGGTCAATGTTCTTGTAAAGATTACTGGTAAGCTGTGAATAAACATTGCATTGCAATAGTGGAGTATGAGAGAATTGCTTCAGACGGTGCAACTGCTTATGATCAAGTAATGCAGGGGTCGATCTAATACCTCGTGAGGAGCTCATAGAAGTTACTGGCTATGGATGTAATGAAGTCTCAACAGATAGAGGTTAGTTTAACTTGGTTCGAGCTGAGACACAACGAACAATCTTCAAGACTTGAGTCGGACATCAGGCTTAGACTATCCGAAACTTGGTCAAATCTAGATTTGGATCCGCCTTTTAAACCTCTTCACATGCTCGAGTTCAGGCCTTATGGAGTTGAGGTCTTACTTGCCTGGTCCAGTGCCAATCCCAACACCAAGTTTCGAGATCATTGTCTTATTTGTATAAAAGATTATACAACGTGGTGGGCAGACTTCTGAAAGGTCATTAGATCATAGGAAGAAAGTTCCCTGTACATATCTAAAGGATATGCTATGCTGATAAGAAAGGATTGCTTTGTTATGCTTATCTCTCTTATAAGATCCTATCCTCCATTGTTGACAGCAAATTAAGCACCGCCAACAACTTCTTCCGCATTAAACTAACCAAAAAGATCATGGTGAAGAGGTCAATCCATCCACTTCTTGGGTTGGTTGTAGCCAATGAGATTGAAAAGTTTTTGTTTTTAGTAATACCCAATTTGGGGAGATCCCAAAATGACAACCACAAAGTCACTTACCTAAGCAACTGGTCAGCTAATTTTTATAATCCCACTAATTTGAACCAAAATGTTGAGATTTCAATTTGAATGTTTTGAAACTTGAGATCCAATTACAAAAAAGGAAATATTATAAAGTATTTTTATTAAAATACAATTCAATTCACTTACAAATTCAACCTAATATTTACCTAATTTAATATAATTTTTTAAAATACTTAATAAATATATAATATATTTTTATAATTTTTAAAAATATAACAAAAAAAGAAAACGACATCGTAGGGCACTTCCGTGTTTGATTTTCGCTGCGGTTGCTTCCTGTAAAAGAGCTGCTTTGTAATGCTTCGGTTCCATCTAAACTGTAAACCCTCCTTAATTCTCAGACTCGTAAATCCTCGAGCCACAAACGAAAGTTCTTCATAGATTCGGGAAGGAAGAGAAAGTGAAAGGTATAAGAGATACGTTTTTAGGAAAATAAGAGTAGAATTTTTCGTTGATTCCGACTATAAAAATCAATTCTTTTGTGTGTTTGTGTGTTCATTTTTTATGGGGAAATCGCTCGGCGCTACAGGGAAGCTCCGAAATCTCGCAGAGCATCTGAAATCTCCTCAACAACCAAAACCCAGATCACAAAATCAGTGTTTAGGCCCGGGGAAGTCAAAGAAGAAGATGGAGAGCAGCTCAGATATCGACAACATCAATAACAATAGCAACAAGAATAACATCCGCGTTCCTTTGTCGGAGGTTGTGTCGGACTGTGTTAAAAGGTGGTTTAAAGAAACGCTTAAAGAAGCTAAAGCGGGAGATATCAACATGCAGGTCTTGGTGGGTCAAATGTACTATAGCGGTTATGGTATTGCCAGAGACGCCCCAAAGGTTTCGCCTTTTCCTGCTGCTGTTCTTCTTTTTTTCTTTCCCTTGTCTTTAGAGCTTTCTTTGCACAATTTGATGATCTGGGGATGTTGAGGAATTAGGGTTTGAGTTTGGATTGAAGAGTCAAACTCTAGAAAGAAAAAGAACAAATAGCATTAGTGTTTAACTCTTCTATACTTGTGTTGTTCCTTGTATGAGGGCTTTTCCCTTGCTTAACATTCTTCCTTGTCTTCGTTTTTTATTTTTTATGATTGTTTCTGGTGTAACATGTTGAGGTTGCAGGGAAGATTATGGATTACAAGGGCAGCAAAGACTCGATCTTCGGTTTGGAAAGTTAGTGATAAGCATCCAGGTAGACTTGATATGCCTTATCACCATCATCACTTCTTTTGTCTACATTCCTTTGATTCTTGGTATTGTAAGCTTGATTGGGCAATTCTTTTTAGGTTACAATGCAAGTGATTCAGACTCAGATGAATTGAAGGGTGATTCTCAATGACCACTCAAATTGGATTCCATGACCTAAACAAATTGAATTGTGAGTTTTCATCTTTATTGTCTTGTGAGCTTAATTTGCATTTGTTGGGTACAGAAACTGTGGTTTTTTACCTCAGTTTAATCAATTTTTTAGATGTTGAGGATATTTGGGTCCGATTCTATCCCTGTGGAGGGAACTTTGTTTGATTATTAATGTCTGCCTATCTGAACACATGAGCATGCAGTTGATGTCTATAGGTGCAAACTCTAATTAGCTTTATATGTTACTGAGCTTGTTGTAATATCTGGAAATAATTCTGGCATATCATCCAAATATCCCATAGGTGTATGTGCTTTGCTAGATATCAGTATGAAGGTTTCCCTGTTTTGTTCATAGGACTTTGACTTATAAGACAATCACTTGATAAGACAAGCATAGTTCATGGAATGATACCATTTCAACTTTCTAAATTTGAAGACTTGAAGTATGTTGGCAACTGGACTAGCATGATTTGAAATTGATTCATGGATTTTAGTTATGATAGTATTTTCGCAATTTATAAATATGAGGGTCATTGAACCATTGGCCTTTCCAAGTATTGAGATTGAACTGTTCTTTTCTGTTTCATTAGGACTTGTTATCTTCTCTAGTTTCATCTTTTAAATCTTCTCCAAACATACAATCTTCTACTATTCAACTACTACTCTTTTCATGTATTGTGTTCAGCTGTTTTGATATGTATAGATTCTTCTGAGATAAGAAGGTGGTCCTCCCACATTTTCTGTCAAAATTTAGAATGATTTTCCGACGTCTCGTATATCTGCATGCTCTACGGCAATGAATGACTGAAAAGCGATCCTCAAATTTCATTAGAATTCTTCTTTTTTATATGCAGAAGCAATCTTACACTATTCCTGTTTTGCAGGGAAGGTGCTGTTCATGTCCTTGGCCAGCTTTTATGTCCTTGTAACAATCTTTTTCATTTCTTTCCTTTTCTTGTTCTCTTCAAGCCCCCTCTCTTGTCTGCTTTTTGTTCTTTCCTTCACAGTTGTCAATTATATCAATAACTTGCTAATCCAACTTTCATGGGAGTTTTCATTTATTTCATGGGTCATTTTAGTTTTCATTGTATTGATGAGTTGTAGTTTGAACAATGAGTGTCCCAAAGCTCATACCATTAGAAATTATTACATGAGTTGTCTTTTTTATTATTATTTTTTGTCAACAACTTCATTCCAACTCAATCCTAAGTGTATCCTTGCCGGTTTTACTAATGATTAAAAAATTTAATCAGTTCTGTCGGTTTAATAGAAAAATTTTGAACTGATGTTTTTACATTACTCGTCGGGCCTCAACCCTACCTTGGCCTGGGCAGCCTTGGCCCAAGTCCTGTCTGAGGCCTAGAGGCTTGGTCAACCAGCACTGAACCGGACGTGGACCCAATTGCCAAGCTTAATTAGAGGATGTTAATATTTAAATTTTAAAGAGTAAAATAATAATTTATCAAATAATTTAATCCAAAAAAAATGTCAATAACTTTTTCCTTTTCCTTTTCCGTTTCTTTTATTCATCTCATCTTCCACTCACTAGTTTTATAATTTAGCCTAACCCGTCACCATTTTGAAAGCTTATGCTTAGGCTCGGGTTCATCTCGAGGTAGTGAAGCTTGAGTATGAGCTTGAGCTTGAGTCAACCTGGCCTGATTTTTTATTTTCTTGAAATTAAAAAAAGAAAAATAACATAGCTTTCAGCATAACGTCAAGTTTCGGGTCGGGACAGACATAAATAGCCCAAGCCCAAGCCCAATCGGTGACAATTTTTTGAAAAAAATCACTCTTAAGCCTGCTATCCTCAGCCCAAGTCAGGATGAGTTAGGCCCGACACCATATACCATCCCTATCTATTTGGAGTCACATTATGGTTTTTCCGGTCAACCAGGATCATAACAAACATGGTTGACTAGAAAAAACAGGGTGCGGGTGCGGGTGCGGGTGTGGGCGTGGGGTTCCGGTATTTTTTGACCGGTCAAAGATGGTATGATGATGCTGAGTTAGTACATGGTCAGTATACTTTCCGTACGTTATTGTTATTATTATTATCTTAAGCATTACTTGGTGATTAGAAAGAGTCAGCACTCAGCACTTCTGGGTTAGCCCATATATGTTGACTTAACCACAGGGAGAAAATGAACATACACATAACTATCACATTTATGAGAATATTTTAAGCTTTACGTGACAGGATGTAAGGCAACACACTTTGATATTTAGTTAAGAATTTTATAATATAATGAAACGGGATAGAATAAAAATGGAAGAGTTTCGTAATACGTTCTATTCTATCTTAAACAGTGAAAGTTTAGGATAGAACGTAAACTAATAAATACATATTATATCATATACTCTCAATAATTTTTCTTAATACCAATTATTTCTTCTAATCCTAACCTCTTTTTCTCCAGACTCATTTATTATTGTCCACAAAAATTGTATATAATTAATAATTTTATATTATTTCTCCTTACCCTAATGATAATATTTATATATTATTATTAATAAATTGTATATAATTAATAATAAAATAAAAATTTTATTAAAAATAGAAAATATATAAAAATTATTCTTTAATTGTTTGTATATATTTCTCTATAAATAAAAATATAAATAGATTATTTTTAAATAAAAATCACATATAACAGAATAAAATAAAATAAAATATATTAAATAATTAATAATAATATTTTATATAATTAGTAATAAATTGTATATAATTAATAATATAATAAAATAACTTTTATTATAATTTTTATTATTTTGAAAAATAAAATATTAAAAAATATTATTTATCACCATTGTGACTTGAACGGTGACTTTTGAATTAGACATGATTTTTGTTTTTATATCGTAGCGTTAAATCTTCTATAACAATTATTTTAATATCAGGGATATAATAGTTATTTATTATACATTAAATTCCATTTTTCAAACAACATTTCATTACATTACATTATAAATTTTTATATTTCTCCTGAATAACTTTTAATTATATTATATTTCATTTAATTATAAATCTTTCCGTTTTATTCCATTATATGAGAAGTTGAAGGTGATTATACAAAAGAGAATTTAAAGAGTTGAGATCATTTCAAATGATTTCATCAATCAAAAAAAGCAGAACAAACTGAGAGAATCCACCAACTAAGGATGTATCATTTGGGGAACACTTTTAAGTACAGTAGTGTTTATTTATAATTTATACAAAACACGAAGCAATGGAACTTCACGGACTCGCTGCACTGAACTACTACTACACCACACCAGAGAATCTGGCGCAAGTAAAACCTGACCAGAATCGCCCTCCACTAGCTAAGTGACGTAACAACACTAAAAGAAAACGTGAACCCTTCTACTTTCCTTTTGTCCTTGGGATTCTCGGGAAACAAACAGTGACAGCCACGAGTCTCAAAGTTCGTGGACGATACCGACGATGCTCTACTCAAAAGGACAAATGGTCAGTACCTACCTGCACGAGAAAGTCCTTTTTACGGTACCAAACTCACTTTCTTATCTATCATCATCTATCTTTTATTCCCAAATCTCAAACTTGCCCCCACCTTGGCTTCCACTCATCGAGGAATGACGACACATCTCAAAATGGACATTCTTCCATACTCAGACCTGTTTGAAAGGTAAAGTTACCTTCTCTTTTCTTTTCTTTTCTTTTTTTCTATTTTATTATTATTAATTGATATTTTAAGTTATTATGTCGTAATAACTTAATTAATTTTATACATTCACAAACATGCATTTCAAATAAAAGTCTTTTAAACTTAAAATTTACACAAATTTACTCTACCTTGTACTGAATAATAAGTTAATGATAGAATTTGAACTCACCACTACTTGATCATAAAGATTTTGATACTATATTAAGTGACCGTTTTATCTCAATAATTTAAGCTGTTGTGTGAGACTAATTTAATTAGTTTTATATATTTACTAATAGTTATTTTTTTATTAGTATTATCTTATTATTTTTAATATATTGAATATTCAAAAAAATCAATTATTATGGATATTATTTTAAACCACTCACTCAAGTTATAACCTCCCTCACTACAATCCAAGAACACCACCTCCCTTATCCTTCTTCTTGGTCTTATCTGAGTAAGGTTGGTACTATGCCATTGTATAAGTACGGCTTCACCCTCTGTTTTTGACTTACACATTGTTAATTTTAATTAAAAAAACAGAAAATATATTAATCTTATTATTGTAATTTAATTTAACATTTTAAAACCATCTTAATTACTTATCTCCTTTTGTTATTCTGTATTAATATATATTATTAATTAATTCACGGGACCAAATTATCTGTTTCTCATAAAAATAGAGCTCATAAAAATCGGACGACTAAGATCGCACATGAAAAAACGACTCTCGTAAATTGAGAACAGAAGATCTCGTGTCGGATAAAACTACGTATTATTGAACTTTTTAAAATTTGAGTGATTAATATATTAATTTAATATTTATTCATAAATAATTTATTTAGTACTTATACTTATATTATAAATTAAATGGGAGGTGTGTGAGGTGAAGTGCTCCGAGTTTGTACGTACGGGATGGCGGAATCTGTCCTTCCCCACATACTTTCTTCACCGAACGAGATGGGTCTGGTTTTGCTGATTAGAAAGCGACTTCTTCCCCCTTGTTTAATGACCATACTACCCTCGTCAACTCTTCTTTGCTAACTCCTTGTCCTTCCTTGTCCTCTCCCGTACGGAACTTATTATTCTGTTGAGAATTACCCAAAAAACCCCTATCTTATTTCTCTTTTTCTTGTTTAATATTTTATTATTTAATTCTTTCTTATTTTCATAAATATCTTAAGATCTAATTGATATATTTTGTCTAATATAATAAACTTTTTAAATATATACTTATTTATAAATATATTTATTTATTTCAACATTAATCTCAACTTAAAAATATTAAGTTTTATTTATATATTAAAAAATCAGTTTTTCACTTTTATATACATCTGCAAGCAATTCTACTAAAAACAACCTCTTTATTATGTAGAGGTAAAGTTATGTACTATTAGATTTCTTCAGATCCTGCTTTATTGAGAAACTTCGAATTAAGTATGATGATGATGATGATGATGATATACATTTATTTATGTGAGTTATTTGGAACAACTTTTGTATTAGTTATTATTATTATTATAATAAGACCGCATACTATCGAGCATTCACAAATCCTTTGTTTAAGTAAAATTTCATGATTGATGCTCAACTTTTATGATATTGTAATCAAAAGTCTATCTAAGTGTATAATATCATTGAGCATATTAATATAATTTATGTTTGAGATATTAAGATTTTGAAAATGTATCACTATTTTTTGTCGCATCTGTATGTAAGCTTATTGAAAACAATCTTTCTATTACGTAAGACTAAGACTGTATATTATCAGATTTTTTTAGAATTTACTTCATTGTAAAATTTTAGACTGAGTGTGACGACGACGAAGATGATATTAAGATTTAGAAAAATAAGGGTAATATTGTCCGTACGAACCAAAAAAAGATAAAATAAAAAAGGGTTGAGTTTTATTCACGGAGGGGTAATTCCGTAATACGAAGGTCCTAACCTCCTTCACTACCTCCCCAAGTAGGCAACTACCCAACTCCGACCAGCACTGATTTTCAGTTAACGGTTAATACGAGAGTTGTGTTTTCTAAGACCTCAAAAGTCTCAATCAATCCGTATAAAGATACTGTCACTGCTCATCTTCAACCCCTCCTTCGACAACCATCGAAAAGGTTGCTGTTTCGTAGGTCCTTCCAAGACATGAAGAGACAGAAGCTAATGGAAGCAGAGGAAAACAGCAACAGCTTCTTCGATCTCTTGTCTGAAGAGATCGTTTTCAGTATCTTAGACTTCATTGATCCGAACCCACTTGACAGAAAGTCTTTTTCTTTGGTTTGCAAGTCATTTTATATTATGGAGTCGAAGCACCGCAAAGCTCTCACGCCTCTTCGCCAGAAATACCTTCAAAGAGCCCTCAACAGATATCCAAATGTGTCCCATATCGATCTGTCTCTGTGTCCTCGTGTGGACGACAGCTTGTTGACTGTCATCTCCGACGCTTGCAAGGACTCGTTAAGGTCCATTGATCTTTCAAGGTCCAGGTTCTTTTCGTGTAATGGGTTGATGAGTTTGACTTTGAACTGCAAGAATTTGGTGGGTATTGACCTGTCGAATTCGACGGAGCTGAGGGATGCCGCGGCGGCGGCGGTGGCGGAGGCGAAGAATCTGGAGAGGTTGTGGCTGGGAAGGTGTAAGCTGATTACCGATATGGGTGTTGGGTGTATTGCAATTGGGTGCGGAAAGTTGAGGTTGATTAGCTTGAAATGGTGTTTAGGTGTCACTGATTTAGGTGTTGGATTGATTGCTGTCAAGTGCAAGGAGATACGAAGTTTGGATCTCTCTTACTTGCCGGTAAACATTTTTCTTTTATATCGTTTACTTCTTGAATTGGATCGATCCCACTTGTGTTTAATCATGCGTATGAATCAAGTTCCAGTCTTTTGTCAGTTTTGGTTTTCCCTTTTATTGTTCATCTTGAAAGCCTATTAATGGTGTCTTTTGGTTAGAATTTATTGAAAATTTTATGGAACTGTTTTTCAATTCTAACATATTTGGTACTAACTTTGATTTTGGAATCTTTTCATATTGAAAATTTGCTGTTAGGTTAACTTATTGAAGGTTATTGCTGTTATGCAGATCACAAGCAAATGTTTACCATCAATCTTGAAGCTACAATACCTTGAGGATTTGATTCTGGAAGGATGTTTCCGATTAAATCACGATAGTCTTGCAGCCGTCCATCACGTTTGCAAGTCACTCAAGGTATATCGAGCAAGCAATTAATTTATGTTCTTTTGTAGCTTTCTGTCTTGATCCTGAACTTCTCTGATAGTGACATGAACTGGCATTAGCAGTATGGAAACATTTGTTTAGTTGAAAAATATATAGTTTTAAGTACCTAATAGCGTGTTTCCTCTTAAGCTAGAATAGTTAACTTTCGTGGTTGTATTGCGTAAGCATCTGCAGATGTATGTCGTATGTAAAATTTTATGTTTGCTTGACTGAAAGTCGACAACGTGTTTTGCTGACCTACTTTTTTCATGACTCTTTAATTTCTTCTGTCAACAGACTCTCGATATGTCGATTTGCAAGATTAATCTCGGTCATGTTGGTTTGTCATCCTTAATAAGCAGCACTGAAGGTTTACATCAACTCAACATAGCTTATGGCTCTCCCGTAAGTTTCTTCGACTTATAATCTTTCTTACTTCGAAGTTATTTACGTTCTGACATTTAGTGGGTTGGTGATCTTGGTTCAGTTTACGCTAGATCTGGCTAATCGTTTGAAAAGCCTTTCGATGTTGCAATCTCTCAAACTTGATGGTTGCACAGTAAGGTGTCCTGCCTTGAAGGCTATTGGAAACTGGTGCATATCACTGAAGGAGCTGAGCTTAAGTAAATGCACGGGAGTGACAGATGAAGGTCTATCGCACGTTGTAACCAAACATACTGAACTAAAGAAGCTCGATATTACATGTTGTCGCAAGATAACTGATGTTTCGATAGCCTACATTACAAGTTCCTGCTCCAATCTTACTTCTCTCAGAATGGAGTCATGTACCCTGGTTCCTAGGGAAGCGTTTGTTCTGATTGGACACCGGTGCCTTTTTCTCGAGGAGCTCGATGTAACGGATAACGAAATAGATGATGAAGGTTTCTTCTTCACCCTTACTCCTTTCTGAATGCAAAATACTGTATTATTGCAGGGCACTTATTTGCATTTTGTTTGCAGGTCTAAAATCCATTTCAAATTGTTCCAACTTGTCTAGTTTAAAGTTAGGGATATGCCTAAATATAAGTGATGACGGACTTGCTCTCATTGGCATGCACTGCTCAAAACTTAAAGAGCTCGATTTATACAGGTATGCAAATGTGGATTATTATGATCCTTGACATTTCCTTCTTTATTCCTGTTTTTCTTGGGAAGATATCTTTGCTTTCTAAGCCCTTCTATTTCGTCTGCTTAAACGAAGATGTGAATGATCAATAATTTTTTGATGTACTTTTGATGTTTACTTTGTCAGGTCTGCTGGAATAAGCGATTTAGGCATTTTAGCGATTGCTTGCGGTTGCCTTGACCTTGAGAGTATAAATATCTCCTATTGTACAGACGTTACAGATAGCTCATTGATACCATTGTCAAAGTGCCAAAGGTTACATACCTTTGAAAGTCGAGGATGCCTCCTTGTCACATCATTGGGTCTAGCAGCAATTGCCGTGGGGTGTAAGCGGCTCACTAAACTCGACATAAAGAAGTGTCACAACATTGATGATACCGCAATGCTTCCGCTTGCGCATTTTTCTCAAAACCTCAGACAGGTAGTCTTTTGTCTGGTGCAGCATGAGACTTCAAGAATAAGTGCTTGTTTTAACTTGGTATCACCCTAATGCTTTCAATCCCTTTTTGCAGATTAACTTGTCATATACCTCAATTACAGATGTGGGGCTCTTGTCCCTTGCGAGCTTTAGTTGCCTGCAAAACTTGACTGCGTTGCACTTGAAGGGATTGACATTAAATGGGCTAGCGGCCGCGTTGTCTGCCTGTGGAGGACTAAGAAAAGTGAAGCTTCATTCAACCTTTAAATCACTGCTCTTCCATCCACTTTTTCAAAACTCGGAAGCTCGTGGTTGTGCATTTGAATGGAGAGATAAAGAATTCCAGGTAAATATTTTTATCCAATGTTGAACATCTTTCTGTCTCCCTATTTTTTAGTAAAAGTTGGATCGGCAGCATTCAAACTAAGATTCTTAATGTTTGGTGCTCGTTCCACAAGAATGATTTCTCAATTAAAAGCAACTATGATAGTTTTTGATTACAATACCAACCCGCTAATCCGAGTGAGCTATCATGGAGTCAACTATAGCACAAATTGCAGATAGTATAGTGACTTGTCAAGATTCTGATTTTGTCCCTTTTGGTTGTTGCCAGGCTGAATTAGATCCAAAATGCTGGAAACTACAGTTAGAGGATGTGGTTCAGTGAGGAACTTCAGAGTATTCATACTTATCAGCAGTTGAAGTTTTAGATCTTCCAAAGAAGTTGCATTCCACTGCACCAAAGAATTGCAGGCCTATGTGAAGAGGCTTTCGAATCTGTTTCGATAATCATCGATTCGAGCAATACCGGATTTTTCAGAAAGTGCAGAAATAATATTTCTGTTGTTCTTAAACTTCTGGAGTTTGGGATCTCCTGACTTAAAATGGCATCTCATGTTACTAAGTGTCATGTATGCAACAGTACACATCCTCTGGAAAATGTACTCATTCTCATTCACTCATGTTAAAGCAAAAGCAGTCACTAGGAGGATGTTCTCAACTTCTCGTATGGTTATTGGATGTGAATTTCTCTCATAGTTCAATAATAAGCAACTTTACTTCTAACTGATAGAGAGGCTGTTATTGTCGGTGGAGAGATTGTTCTGATAGATTCATATAAAATAATAAAAAAATATTATGTAAAATAAAAAATTTGGAAATTAATTTTTATTAAGCCATTGTTAAGTTATTTTGTTCGTCTTACATCCTTATAGAAAGTTAATATTAGGCAATGTTTTAAAAATTAGACCAAAAGTTAACCGGTAAGATGGAAAGTTCAAGATTTAATCGGTATTAAATTGTCATAAAATTGATTAAAAATTGAATAAAATTGAAGATTTTGAAAAAGGTTGTCCTTGTTCATCGAAAAATTTAAAGTTTAATTGAAAAAGAAAATTATTAAATAAAATTTAATTATTTATTTTAGTTTATAAAAATTGACAAGTTTATAAAATTAGCTCTCTAGGGGTGGTCGAGTTGGTGGAGTAGAGGGGTCTTATATTCGATTCCCCCTACCTACGCTCTCTCGATCGAGCCTGTCGTGCAGGACTTATTTAGTGCGAAGTACTCGGTTGGCGTAATTTGCAGGCTATCCAGTGCACATCTAAAGGGTAACGGTTGAAGATTTCTCCGTTTTATGTATATATAATTGACTGATTAATTAATGAACTGATAAATTTTTAACAATAAAAATTATTAAACGAAATCGAGAAAAAGAATTTAAAACTAAACCAAAAAGTTGATTGATTCAAAATTTTTATTATTAAATTGATCGAATCGATTTAATTTTTTAAAACATTAATATTAACATAAATGACATTCGACTTCGGGCAAAACCAATTGAACCAAATCTTGGACTAAGCTCGAGTTTGAGGGGCTAATTCAACTGAGTTTCTAGCTTCCAACCTCGACATCAGCAATGTCTCAGCTAGAGCACACCTTCCCCGGAGTGTTGAAACTTAATATCGATGGCACCAGTAAACGCTCCTCGTCCACAGCTTCCGTTGGCGGGCTTCTACGAGATGCTGCAGGTCAATAGCTCGGAGGGTTCACACAAAACCTCGGTTGATGTTCGCAGAACTTTGAGAGGTTTTCATTGGACTCACACTCGCTTGGAATTTGGGATATCGCAGGATTGAGCTAGAGGTGGATTCCACCACGGCACTATACTTAATCTCCTCCGCAGCTAACACAGCCAAAGCCCTCAATCTCATCGTTTAAGGTATACATGAGTTATTCATTCGGAACTGGATTGTTGCATATCGCTATGTCTATTGAGAGAGCAACAGATATGTAGATTAGCTCGCAAATCATGCCACTATGTTTGATATCGGAGTTACCTATCTATAGGACCTACTTATTAGGTGTCATTTTCTCCCTGTAGAGGATATCTCAGGCTGCGCTCCCCTAGACCCATGCTGTATCTTGTTTCGATTCTTCCTTTTTTATATATATAAAAAAAAACATAGTTTTGGACGGTCCATTTGAGTTGCACAGTATAAGTCTATCTGAGTTTCAAATCGAGTTCGGACCGCACGTTCTAAGGATCAAGCTTAGGTTTGGTTGCCCATTTAGCGGGCATGTAAGAAGAGACCAAGTCTAAGCTTACGTACGTAGCAATGACAACTGACAAATTGCATTGAGGAAGAACGTACACAACTGCCAACTGGGTCCCGTAAGTACTATTTTTAGCTTCTTTTCTTCCAAGTTACGGTATGAACGTAACCAACCAAGGTCCTATAAAACCAATCCAATTGGTTAAACTTAGTACCTTAATTACACCAACCAACGTGTTCAAATGTCTGAACCAGTCAACTCGACGGTTTTACAAAATTTGGAGTTACTTTGTTTTGTAACAGAGAACATAATTCAGATCATTACATAAGCTATTAGATGATAGTCCACTATATTAACTGATTTGATCAAGATTGTATTAGCTGATTGTTAAAAATGTTTGATAAAATTAACTGTTTAATTAAGATGTTTATGTGTAAAATAACTTATGAATATATGATTTTAAAAAATTATAAAATATATATATTATATATTTTAGTATTTCGTTGAAATATTCATATAAGAATTTAGATTTTAGAGAAGTCAAGTTCACGTATACTGTTTCATCATCTATGAAAATTTTATGTAACTCTTTTTATTTTTATCTTCGTTTAAAGTCAACATTTTATTTCTAATTTAGCATAAAATAAATATAAGAGCAAACACTGTTCCTAAAACGAAAGTATATAGGAATCTTAATTAAAGGCTACAATTGACTTTTGATAGTTAAAATTTTGGTTGATTAGAAACGTTTTTATTTTTGGTTGTTTATCTTAAATCAGCCATCGGATTTGTCATTCTCTAAACAACTTTTATAGATATTTGAAAAGTTAAACAACTAAAAACAACCGATCAGCTAAAAAAATAACTGACTGATTATCTATCAAACGAGACCACAGTCATTAGTGAGTACTAAACCAAAGCTTCACTAGTAGAGTTTGCAACTCAAAATCCAAATTTTAAGGTCAAGGTTTGCAAGTTTGAAAGGTAAACGTTTTTAAAGTTGAAACAATTTAACTAATGATTAAAAAATTTTACCGATTCGATCAATTTAATCATAAAAATTATAACCAGTTAATTTTTTAGTTTAAAATTTTATTTTATTTATCTTTAATAATCCTTATTATTAAAAACCGTTCATTTCATTAATTAATCAATCAATTTTATAAATTAATCAAATTTTATAAATCAAAATAAATTAACTAATTTTTTAACAGTTTTTTAATTAAATTTTAAATTATATGATAATTAAAGATTATTTTTAATTATATTTCTAAATTATTTTTATCTTATTTTCAATTTGGTTTTGAAAACTTTCAACTAATAAAAAAAGAAGAAATTATACATTCTGTTGGTACTGAAAGAACCAAAGCTCTAGGGAAGGGGACAAGTGGCTAGCCACGGAGCCTCCAGACTACTACAAACTATAAGAACAGAGCTATGGCTTTTAAGCCGCCATTTTCAAAGTCCAGTCAAAGCCACAAGCTTTGACCCAGCACAAAATTTCCACGGTCAAACTTTTACCTGGTTAGCTTCTCGGAAGAATCATGGAGGGAGGGAGAGACACGGACCATTTAAGGAAAAACCTCACTCACATCTACCCTTTATCTTCTCTTTCCAGTCTTAAACAGACCAACAAACACCCTCTTAACCTCTCTCTATATCTTCCCCTTTCTTCATGGCTTCCTCAGCTTCTGGTAGCTTGAATTCTTCTATAAATTCCCAAACCAGCTTGTCTTTCTTGAACCAACCGATGACTTCTTCTTTCAGTAGTCTTCTTTCAGGTAATGATAGCACCAAAGATATGAATAGCTTTAACTGGGGAGTTTTCGATCACCAATCTCATGATTCGGTCGGTTTTGAAGTCTCTAAATTTAGGTCATTCCCTCCTTCTTCACTGCCACTCTCTCCTCCACCTGTTTCTCCTTCTTATTATTTAGCTAGTCCAACTGGTTTAACCCCAACACAAGCAGAGCTCTTGGACTCACCTGTGCTTTTCTCTGCATCTAGTGTAAGTTCAACAAGTTTTAAGTATTCATCAGAATTTAATTTTCTTTTCTTTTTGGTTCTCAATTGGTTTGCTTGTTACGTTCTTTCAGGTTCTTCCATCTCCGACTACAGGAGCTTTTGCTGGTCAAGACGTGAAGTGGAATAACAGCTCTAATGACAATCAGCGAGGAATGGTTCAAGAAGAGAAAAATTACTCTGATTTCTCTTTCCAACCCCATGGAAGAACCTTCACAAATTCTTCACTATCATCGGCCCCATATCCCTCTTCTTCAACAGTCGTTTCAGTGGTACATGTCCTATCACTTGACGATATATCTATCTCTGTTGTTTCTGCTAAATGTCGACTCTTAATCTTGGTGTCATCGAGAATTCTTCAGATAGATTTATGTCTTCTTGGGGACAAAGACAAATGTTTGTTCCTTTCCTGTTTTGTCTTGTTAGACCAAGACAAAGGTTCTTTAAATATTCAAAAATGGCTGCTGCGTCTCTGATAACCAAATTTGTCTTCCTCTGTAACAGGAGGAACCAGTGAGAGGCCATCAGGGAACTTGGAACTTTACCAATCCCACCAAGCGAACTGACCTCTCGCCTGAAAAGACGGTAGTGAAATCTGAATTTGAACAAATTCAGAGCTTCTCATCAGCTAGGGCCGATTCTGAGACAAACATACAATCTCAGCCAAGTCACCAAAACCAATCGTATCAGTATCTGAGAGAGCAGAGGTCAGATGATGGATACAACTGGAGGAAATATGGTCAAAAGCAAGTGAAAGGAAGTGAGAATCCACGTAGTTACTACAAGTGTACCTATTCTAATTGCCCAACAAAGAAGAAAGTTGAGAGATCCTTGGATGGACAAATCACTGAAATAGTTTATAAAGGAAGTCACAACCATCCCAAGCCGCAGGGTAGTAGAAGATCATCATCCCATTCCCTCCAATCTTCCGCCTCCAACAACTCAGAGATCACTGATCAGAACTTGGTTTCCCAATTTGATTCTGCTACAGTCCAGGAGGATTCATCCATTTCAATGGGAGAGGATGAGTTCGACCAAAGTTCACCAATTAGTAACACAGGAGGTGATGAAGATGAGAGTGAACCTGATGCCAAAAGATGGTAAATTGATAGAAAAATATCTGATCTTTAATGGTTCCCTCCTATGTTTCTGTGCGAATTCGAGTCTGATTGAAATGTTTTCATGATTATGCAGGAAGGCACAGAACGAAAATGAATGTATTTTAGCTGCTGGTAGCAGAACGGTTAGGGAACCAAGAATCGTGGTTCAAACGACAAGTGATATAGACATACTTGATGATGGTTACAGATGGAGGAAGTATGGACAGAAAGTGGTTAAGGGAAATCCTAATCCAAGGTGATTATGAAATACCCTTTTGGTGATTTTCTACAGAATCTGTTACAGCAGTTCTGATCTGCCTGGTTTTATCAGCTTTTTGATCTGTTTTACTAATTTTTCAGGAGCTATTACAAATGTACTTCAATTGGTTGTCCGGTGAGAAAACATGTAGAGAGGGCGTCTCATGACATGAGAGCAGTGATCACCACTTATGAAGGGAAGCACAACCATGATGTTCCGGCGGCTCGTGGCAGCGGCTACGCATCGAATAAACCGCCTCAATCGATAACCGGCAACATGTCGATGCCTATAAAGCCCTCTGTCTCGACTAACCATTTTAACCATATAAGCTACCCCAATTCCGGTCAAAACACAAGGTTACCATCTTCAGGAACTCAAGCTCCGTTTACACTGAAAAAGTTGCAGGGTCAGGACAGCTTTGATTTCTCTGGTTTTGGAAAACCAACCGGCACTTATATGAATCAAACACAATACTCAGATGGTGCGTTCTCTGGAGCTAAGGAGGAGCCAAAGAATGAAACTTTTTTTGATCAATTCTGACTCAAAACGTCAAGACTCTTGAAGCAGTTAGGATTCTGAAACACAAGTAGTTTGTAGTTTTAGTATACAGATTAGATGTTATCTAATTTTTTAAATTTGTTTTCTCAAAAACAATCTCTTCTTTTCCAAATGAGTGATCACTCATCAAGTATCAATACAATGTAAGAATAAGAAAAGAACTGGAAAGATTGAGAATTGGTACATTCCTGTGTCATTACTTTTCGTGGAGACGATTAAATGATCCAACTTTGAACAGACAAACCCAAAAATCCCAAATCAAATGTAGGATTGAGTTGATAGCTTATATCCTGAAATAAGGGCTGAAAGTGCCAGCATCAGGAATGCAAGGAAAGCCATAGCAATGGCTGCTGCTGAAGTATCTGTAAAAATGTTATCTGCTGCTTGTCGCATTCTATTTGTTAATGGAACAGCTGCAGAAGCAGAAGACATCAAAAAGTAGGACAAAACCTGCAAGCAATTCCGGGGACAAAAAAGAAGAAACAGATTACAAGTTGCATACATGATAAAATTATGTTCATATTATTTTTAATAATTACACATATAAATTAATTAATGTCAATTTATAACATAACAATTTTGAATTTATTAAAATTTAATATTATTTTTAAATATTAATTAATATTTTATAAAATATTTAAATATGTTCTTACAAGTCCAAAGTTGAACTTTTCAATTCAATGTCAGGGTCGTTGAAACATATGAAGAAGTTTCTCCACTTTTCAAGAGATACATTGTACTATGTTGGATGTTGGTTTTCCAGAAGAACAATTACATACATAATTGAGGCTAGGACTAACGATTGAATAACATTTCCTTCGTCACATTCAGTCCAAAGTTTTACAGTAAAGTGAGATCTGAAAAAGTTTGATAATATATGTATATATATATAGGTATATTTATAAAGAGGTATTTTATGGTATAAATTTGAAATATAAAAGCTTTTAACATTTTATTTAGGCTTCTATCAAAATCATTGTTTTAAAAATCAAACCGAAAATTAAACCAGTAAATCAAGAGATTTAAAGTTTAAAATATTCGATCGATATCAAACTGATATAAAATTAGTTAAAGATTAAAAAAATTTTAAAAATTAAAAATACTTAAAAGAGACAGTTAAGAAAGAAATTTTCAAATGAAAATTAATTGATTTATTTTTAATGATAAAAATTAATTAATTTACAAAAATTGACTAATTAACTAATAAAATGGTTGGATTTTTAATAATAAAGATTATTAAAGTAAATCAAATCAAAAAATTAAAAACCAAACCAGAGAGTCAACCGATTCAAAATTTTTACGATTGAGTTCTTTAATCATTGGTAAAAATAACTAATATTGTTTTTTCACATTATTTCAAGTAGCAAATAATTTTAATATCTATCAAACAATGCTTTATTTATATATTAAAAAGGAGAAATCCTGAAAAATTAATAATACCATCTTAATAATATAAAAAAATGTGGTATAAAAATAATAGAAAGTCGTAATATTTGTTATTAAAAATTGATCAGTTTATTAATTAATTCGTCAGCTTTTGTAAATTATTCAATTTTTATAAACCAAAATAAATCGATTTAATCTTCATTTAATAGCTTACTTTTTCAATTAAATTTTAATTTTTTTAGATAATGATAGTATTTTACAATTTTTTAATTTTATTTAATATTTAACCTGTTTTATGATAGTCTAATACTCGTTAAACCTTTTAAATTTTATATTTTGTAATTTATTGATTTAACTTACGGTCTAGTTTTAAAAATATTGATAATATATAGAAAGTCAATGATATAATTTAACATTTTAATCTCCATTACTCAAAACCATGGAATGGTATAGTAATCATTCATAACAATCATTGAAATAAATAACTAAACAATAAAAGAGACTCCAAACCTGATCGCCGATGAACCCTACGACGATGGAGATCCGGTGATCAAACAGCCGTTTCCCGGTGGATATCTCCCGAGCCTGAAGCGCCACTTGTGCAGCTGTGTACAAAGTTGACAATATAGCTATCGCCAGCAAGTACCTGATGGCGGTCATCAACCCATGACCAAACCAAACAGTTAAAATTGCTAAACCTCAAAATCGATAATCACTTCCAATCGATGATCTACATAGGATTTGTATCCAACCCTTTTCGTGGTTTTACCTGTACTCCTCGTACTTGTCGAAGTTCTTCCAATCACCATGTTTGTTACTAGCCATGATGAGGAATGCCAGCAGAGAGAACAACAAAGCGACGCCTCGCAGCACGACGGACCCTTTCTTGATCATGTCATCTCTCTTCCACCGTTTCATGATATGTCCGACCCCGAACGCCGTCGTCCCGGGTTGTGCATCCCCAGCCGGATGCGCCGTCTCCACCGGCGTTGTATCGCCCTGCGGTTTGTCGTCGGAATGAGACATATCGGTTTCGTGGAATTCAAGGAACTGGAGAACAACTTTGATAGATACAATAAAAAGGAAATGACGGCTCAACCTTCTTGGCTTAAAAGTGAGGTTTCTTGAGTTAGTGGACGATTAGTGCATCAATTTATTAACTAAGGTTGTACTGCTTCCCACATTGACGGAGCCAATTACAAGGTGACATGTCTGAAAGCTGGCATGTTTTGTCGATTAATTGGATGGTTTAATGTAGGCTTAAGAGGAGGTTCTGCACGGGATTTTTCCCACAGTTCTCGTAACTAACTTCGGTTGATACAGTCTAGGAAACCCAAAAAGAGACAACTAAGTTCCAACGAGGTCTGTCTTCGGATAATTTGTCCGATGCTTTCACCTTAGTACATTGCTATTTACTCGTAATTTTATACCAACTCTGTTTTATACTATTTATTCGTAATTTTATATCAACTCTGTTTTATTCGAACCTATTTATATAATTTTTTGAGCCCCATATATTTGTGTTGATAGGATCGTATAAAATAGGATTAGTATAGAATTATGGGTACAGAAGATCTTATCTCTGTAAATAGATCAAAGAGCATACAGTATAACGTAATAATTTGTAAATTATAAAATTTTGGTAAATCAAATAAAGTGATGAATTTGATTTACTGATAATATTTTTTAAGTAATGCGTCGATTTATAATGAAAGATCAAAAGTATATTCTTCACTTATTTGCTAAAAGAGTACGTTTCCTCTATTTTATAACAATACAAGAAAAGCAGAAATTGAGGTTTGACATTCTTTTTATCCAACTTAAAATAAAGCAATTCAAATTAACTAGACTTTGGACCGAATTTAGGGAACCTACTCGACCTCGAACGGATAAAATGATATTATTTGATTAATTAAAAAAGTTAACAGGCTCGGTTGATTTAATTATAAAAATATTGAATTTTTTAACTTTTTTGTTCAATTAATAACTCTTTTTATTAAAAATTGATAAATTTACTAATTAATCGATCATTTTTTATTAATTAATAAATTCTTATAAATTAATTAATTTTTATTTAACAATCTTATTTTTAATTAAACTTCAAATTCTTCAATGGATAAGGACAATCTCTTTTAATCGTATTTTAAATTTTTTAATTTTATCCAATTTTTAGCTGATTTTATGGCAGACTAATACCAGTTTAAACCATATTTCACATTCTTTAATAAATTAATTCACATTAATCAAACTTTAAATCAATTTTAAATTTAAATGCTCAGTTAAACTTAAATCGAACTGTCAAAATAACATTATTTAATATAATATTTTTTTACTCAGAATGTGCTTAGTTGATGGATTTGATAAGGGATTAACGGTTAAGGAATGAAAAGTGAGTAACTGGTTGTTGATTATCATTAAAGGAGCAATAATTTGATATCCCACTTTTGGGTAATTCTCCATTCCCTTCATTTAGTAAATGAATGAAACTCATTCTTTAGTTGTGACTCTTTTTAAAAATATTTTTAATTAAAATATAATTCATTCATTAATTAAAACATTATAATTAATTAATTAATTTAAACAATATAATAAATTATTATATTATTAATTATAATCACAACATAATTAATTAAAATACAATTCATTCATTAATTAAAATATTATAATTAATTAATTCTTATATTTCAATTAAATAATTACAATATTTTAATTAATTAAAATATTATTACTTAATTATTAAAATATAATAAATTTTTTTTTAATATTTTTTATAAACTAACGATTATCAATAATAATAATAATAATCATTACTTTTTTAATTAACTATTATAATTATAATTATAATATTTATTTTTATTTTTATTATATTTATTCTTATTCTTATTACCGGACAAAATAACCGCATGCCTCGTTTTCAATCATGATCGGATCAAAGACATTTAAAGTCAAAAGTGCACTTGTTCTTGGAAATAGGCATTCGTAATGGACCACATTAGCGTATGCACATCGGAGATAACATTCTTACAGGACGGTGCATTGATAATTGGTGTACTTGCGTTTACTAGTAATTAACACGTGTGGACGTTTTGGCAGTCAAACCTTCTTGAATTGTCATTACTGGATGCCCGTCCCTTCACTCCATCCTGATTGGGACAAGACCGTATCATTATTTCATATATTTCTTTTATAATTTTTTTTTACTTTTATTTTTAATTTAAGTGGAGCTTAAATTTAATTTAAATTAGTTAAATTTAGCTTAAATTAATAATTTATTATAATTAAACTTACTCCAAAGTTAAGAATTCGGTTGAATCGTTATGTTAATAACATCTTATTAGTACAATTGTGATGTTTATAAAGGATGTGATTTGTTGTTATTTTTTATCCGAAAGATGGATAAAAGAGAGTTTTTATGAAAAATTAAAAATTGAAAGGAAGTGTTCAAAAATTTTAAAAATTAAGAAAATTTATAAAAGATTTCTTAAACTCTTTTACCCTTTAATTTATTTAAAATTTATTTATTAATTTATTTAAGACTAAAAAATAGATCTTTACACATTCTAACTAATTCTCAAATTCTTGTTAAAATTCTTATAAATTTATTAAAATTTTCAATTTCTACTACATAGAAATATTCTCTAACGTATCTTAGATGCGTTTTTACTTAACATCTCAAAATTTTTCGGTTTAGCATAAATAGTGGGTCTATCAAAAATAGTATTTCTATCAACTGAGTATTACCAAAACTTTTGAGCTCTATATATCAACAAAATTTTCACTTAATTATTATTGTTTATTGTTTAAAACTCTTCGAACTCAAAAAATATAAGAGATAAAGATTTCTTTTAGATTATGTTTGGTTGAATGTAAAGTTTTCAATAGCATAGAAATAAATAGAATGAAATGGAATGGTTTATAATTAAATAAATTGTAAATGACTGTAATATTAGAAAATTATTGCTTAGGAGGGAAAAAATTTCATAATGTAATATAGCATAATGTTGTTTAAATGAATGATTTAAAATAAAATATAGTGTAAAATTATTTATCATTTTACATTTCATCATAAATTTTCCAAATTGAAAGCTTTTTATTTTTATTGTTTACGATGAAATGAGATAAAATATGAAATTTTCCTCTGTCATCCTATTTTATTATAAACCATCGTCTCAAACAATGAAATAATATTACATTCTATTAATAAATCTTAAACCAAACATAGGCTTAAGTTAAAGTTTCCTAATTGACCATTAAAGTTAAACTCATTACCTGACTTGATCCCATGATTAATAAATTATTACGTAAAAAATAAAAATACAATATTATACAGATCCTTTAGATTAATAATGGGCCATATAGGCCTGTAGTTCCCTTTCACTTGTCTTTTCTTTTACGTGCCTTATGGGCTTCATGCTAATTGAGTCCACCTTGGAAGCAAGATTTGGGTTAAGCACAAGTGTACATTTTTATGATAATTAAAAAACTTAATCAACTCGACTGTATAAATTTTAAATAATTTATTTGTTTAATTTAATTTTTAATTTTTTAATTTATTTTATTTTAATAATTTTTGTTGTTAAAAACTAATTAATTTATTAATTAATCAGTTAATTTTTATAATTTAATAAGTTTTTATAAACGAAAATATATCAATTTATTTTTATTTAATAATTTTTAATTAAACTTCAATTTATAAGAATAACTTTTAATTATCTTTCAAATTTTTTAATTTTATTTAATTAATAATTAGTTTTATAACAGTCTAATACTGGTTGAATCTTTTAAATATTAAATCTCGTCTTACTAGTTTAACTTCTAATATAATTTTTTAAAACATTGCATTTTTTTCACTCTAACACCTAAGATTTAAACGAGTAACAAATGGATTAATTAAATTTATTACTTAATTCTAAATTATTGAATAAATTAAACCCAACTTTTAAAATTAAAAGAAAGTGACTAAATTCAATACAAACTAATATTTTATTATAATTATTTTAAATTATGAATTTAAGTCAAGTTATAATTAGTTTAAATTTGAATTTGGTTGTCATATCAAGGGCATTTAATTAGTTTATATAGAATATTCATGTTATATATATTTTGTTATTTTTTAACTAAAGTGTAAAAAAAAGAGTCTGTCTAAAAAATTATAAATTATAAAAAATAAAGATTGTGATATTTTTAAAAGTTCTTTTTAAAATATAGGAGAAATTTATGTCTACGAATAGGGATGACAATTGACTAGGCTCGTCCAGGCTTGACTCGAGATCAAACCTCAACTTGATTTTTTTCAAAAGATTGGAATTTGGGCTGATCTCAGGGTTGGCCTATCCAAGCTTGAGATCTATCAACTACAAGAAAAAAGATGTTGGTTTGTAAAAAAATGATATCATTTTATGTTTTTATTTTTAAAAAAAATAGGTAAAATTAAGCCAGTCGGGATTGGGCCCAGATCCGACCCATTGTTATCTCTATCAGATCCCGCCCATTATTATCCCTATCTACAAGTTCTAAAGATGACATAATTTTCATTATAAAAAAATTAAAAAAAAAAGGGTAAGATTTTAACCTTTTATGTTCAACCACCAACATTCATGGTTTAAACTGTTCAAGAGGGGCCTTCCCCTTTTACAATGTCTCCGATCACAACTGACTCATGAGAGCCCTCACGAACACAAACTTCTCATCCAAGATTGGCATCAGATGTCCCCTAAGAAGCCATTTTTTGTCCGAGCATCTTATCTACGACACAGCGGGAACAAATTTGCTGTCTTCGAATTATTGTACCATTGTATCTGAATAAATTCTAGTCATTTATTATAATAAGTTGGATGACTAAGATACAGGGTACCGTAATTCGGGAACAACAAGTCTATTTCCGGATACATTGGTATCAACAATTCAATACAAATTTATATCTACTACTCAAAAGAAGAAATGTTAGCTGTAGTACAAGCAACATTGCTCATTGTTCGTGTGTATCCATTTGGTTGTCATGAGCTGCCAATAACTCCTCCTTTTCTTTGGATTTTGTCTCCATCTCCAAAGTGGTTGGCCAAATTAGGATGACTTAAACAATTGGTTTATGGGTGACAAGTAACGAGTTGGTTAGATATTAGTGAAATAATTAATTAAAGGTATTTTTATTTTATACATAATTAATTTTAACACAGATAATATCTCTTAATTTATCAAATAAGAAATTAGAATTAAATGAAGGATTCCATTAATTTGATTTTTACAAATCAAGTGTATTTTTACTCTCAATTCACTATTTTTTTTAAGTTACTAAAATGAAATACAATCTTTTAACGACGAATACAAAAAAAAACTCAAACTTTTGTCAAATTTTTAATTATAGCTCGAATTTTAAAAAGTAAAAATAAAACGTCAAAATTTTCAATTTTTTCAATTCTAGTATGAATTTCAAAAATTAGCAACAAAATGTTCAAAATTTCAATTTTTTCAATTCTAGTCCGACATTAATGTTTCTGTTAAATTTGTTAACGTGACTTACCACGTGTTTCAGAAATCCTAACTATTAATATTCGTCAGTCAAAATTAATATAACAAATAAAGATTAATGAAACTGCGTCATCTAATCACATAATTAAAATGACGCCATTGTTTAAAAATGATTTAAATCAGATTACGTAGCTTCGACAACCTTATGTTTTGATTTCAATTTTTTCCTTCGTTTTCAGTTTGTTATCTCAATGCTTTCACCATTCAATTTTCAGATTACACAATCTCGACACCCTCACACTAAGGACATCAGAAGAACGAACTGAATATGATATCATTTTCGAATTAGGTTTTGAGTCAATTCCTTAAAACTTGAGTATGACACAAAATTAAGTTAGAGTCAATTCCTTAAAACTCAGTATGACACAAAATTAACTTATATCATATTTAATTTGTTGATTTTAAATATAGTTGAGTCAAGTCTAGTCTTAATTCAACTATCACGTTTAATTAACTTTTTAAAAATTTGACCTAAAATTAAATTAGTAAAACAAGAGGTTTAAAGTTTAAAAGATTCAACTGATATTAGATTGTAATAAAATGTATTAAAAATAAAATAAAAATAAAAAATTTAAAATACGATTAAGAAAGACTGTCAAAAAATTTGAAGTTTATTTGAAAAAAGAGACCGTTAAATAAAAATGAATTGATTTATAAAAATTGATTAATTTAAAAAAATAACTGATTAATTAATAAATTGATCAATTTTTTTTTTTGATAAACCACCGGTATCCGAACCCACTGGGCCGACTAATCCGATTCGAGGCGTAGTCACAGTTAAGACTCCTTGTCTCTTCCTGCGGATGTGTTTAGTGGGAATCGAACCCAAGAGCTCTTCCCACAAACTCAGCCTGCGCAGCCAACTGAGCCACAATCCGTAAGTAAATTGATCAATTTTTAACGATAAAGATTATTACGGTAAATCGAACCGAAAAATTATAAATCGAAACAGATCTACTTCGTTTCAAAACAATATCTAAAGGAGATGAGTCTTCCTCCTTTGGTAAGGATTAGTTGGCTTGTTTCTTTCTCCAATCTACTCCTCCATCTAAACCCTATAAAGAAAGCAATTCCAGAATTTGCAATTTCTTACGAGTTCGGTGACTCATAATTTCATAAATGCTACGCACACACGTTAGGGACAACCAAAGTCAACTTTCCTTACGTGGACGCAGCCATTGAGTGAGCGCCATGGTCCTACAGGCAGAGGATCTGTCCTCGTTGCATGGAGGAGGGCAATTGGTCAATAAAGCCCTTGTTCTTGTTTCCAAATTGCTTTTGCGGGCCCTTGTTATTTCCTTTTATGTGCTTTTGATTTTGACACTTTCTCGAAATTTGCTTGGTTTTGGAATTTGGACCATTCCATTTAATTACAAAAAGGTAATTAAATAAAATATTTCAAATGATTTATTTAAATGTATAAATAAGATTTTTCATCTTTAAATTTAAATTTTTTATTGATTTTAATGGAATAATTTATATTTAATTAAATAAAAATCTAATATTTTAAAAACCACATCCAAAATTAAATATGTAAAACAAGAAGTTTAAGATTTAAAAATTCAACTGATGTTAAAACTAAAGATTAAACAAAATTAAGAATTTTGAATTATAATTGAGAAATATTATCTTCACTAATCAAAGAATTTGACGTTTAATTAAAATATATATTGTTAAATAAAAAATTTATTTATTTATTTTAATTTATTATAACTTATTAATTTATAAAAATTGATCGGTTTTTAATAAAACAAGTTATTAAAGTAAATCAAACCATAAAGTTGAAAACCAAGCTTAAAAGTTAGAACGTTCGAAGTTTTTACAACTGAACCTACAGATTGAGTTTTTAAAACATTATAAAAAACTATTAAATTTAAATTTGTCTCAATTAAATTCAAATACTCACACTTAAGTTCAAATTTGATAAATCTAAACTTGATTATATAAAATTCTAATTAAAAAGGATACAATTTAAGTCCATCTCAATTGGGTTCGGGTCTTAATCCAAACAAAATATTAAAAATTACATCTTTTTGTTAAATTTGTTCGAGTCTTTTAAATCATTCTATTGTATTCAATTTTAACCTAAAAATTGATCGAGCTAAATTTGAATCGACGACTCGAACCTAAACCTAATTTACTGACTTTAATTCTAACTTTTCAGCTACCTCTATTAGTGTATATTATTAATATAAATTTAATATGTAATTGTCTCTATCTAAACCCTATATTGTAATCTCCTATAATATCGTTTTGAGTAGTTATCAAAATTTATCAATCAATCTTAATTTTAAATCCTAAAGTGATTGAACGACTTAAAGTAAACGGCATCGGGTCGCCATCTGGCGTATCTTATCTAACTAAGCTAAGCAAATGCAAGTTGGCGCTAGGGGGCAAGGGCAGGTGCAATCCCTTCTTTGTAATTTTGCGGAACAAAAGTGGCAAATTCGACATTTTACATCGTCTTCCGCGTAACCTCCGGTTTTAACTCGGAGAGAAAACTTGGGGCCAGTCTCACTCATGGCTTCGTCTTCTTGGTCTCAGATAACTCGGTAACAGAAGAGAAACTCTCGCAACAATGTCTTCCCGGTTTGCGCTTCCAATTGTTGTGTGTTTTCTAATCTCTCGCCAAAGGAAAGCCCTCATCGGAGCCAATCACACCTCCGCTCGTTTCTGCTCTCGCTAACCGTTTAAACGACATCGGTTGCGCTTTCTCTTTGATCTCTTTCTCTCTGTTTACCGACGCTCAGATTAAATTCTGCTCTCAGACGACGTGACGTTTTGCCGTGAGGTGTACGCATCGATGGCTATGGATTCCGCCGCAGGCAAGCCGAGCTTTTTAAGGAACATTCTCGGGCGAGTGCTTTTGCTCGGCGTTTTGATTGTCGTCGTCCGTTTCGCTTATGTCGTGACCATCGCCGGCGAGTCCTGCACTGTCGGCGAATTCTGCTTCTTCTCCATACCGGAGAATTTAAACATTGTCATCGCTGGCGCTGGCGCTGGCACTGTCGCTTCTACGGTGAACAAAGCCGTCCGTGTCGCTCCAGCTGCCGGTCACACGCGTCCCGATATATACACCAGCAAAGATTGGATCAAGGCTGTTCATTTCTACTCGTCGACGTTCCAGCGCCTGATCTCTGACGGTTTCTTATCCCCGAATTCCAAGTCCTTATGCGTGGAGACTCCAATTGGACAAGACGTGTTCGCTTTGAAAGAGATAGGCGTCAAGGACTCGAAAGGAGTTTACAAGAAAGCATCGAAGCCGTTGGTTATTGGAGCGAAAGGGAATCGATTACCGTTTGATGACGAGACTTTTGACTTTGTCTTCTCAGGCGGTGGAGCGTTCGACAAGGTGTCTCGGCCGTTGGACTTGGCGTCGGAGATCGCACGGACGATGAAGCCCGAAGGGTTTGTGGTGGTCCACACAAGAGCAGCCAAAGATACGTACAGTTTCAATTCATTCATTGATTTGTTCAATTCTTGCAAAGTTATCAGAACACGTGAAATAGACAATTATGATTCTTTGATGCCTTCAATTAGAGAAATAGTTTTGCAGAAGATAAGAAAATTCCTAGACCACCGGGAAGAGGAAGTATCCGGTGGTAATTCGGTGAATAAGTGCTCGGTTCCAGGCCATAAACGGGAGTTGGTCCGGAATGCTGAGCCACTGATTATAGAAGAGCCATTGAAGCCGTGGATTACATTGAAAAGGAATGTACAGAAGGTTAAGTATTTGCCTTCAATGGCTGACATAAGCTTTAGGAATAGATATGTATATGTTGATGTTGGAGCTAGGAGTTATGGTTCTAGCATAGGGAGTTGGTTTAGGAAGCAATATCCGAAACAGAACAGGACTTTCGATGTTTATGCGATTGAGGCGGACCGAACATTTCATGAGGAGTACAAGTTGAAGAAACGTGTGACATTGTTGCCTTATGCAGCTTGGGTGAGGAATGAGACATTGACATTTGAAATTAACCGGGACCCGGGTCGGGATGTTAAGGATAAGGGGAGGGGAATGGGGAGGATTCAGCCCGTTGCGAAGTCAGATAGAACGTTCGAGGGAGAGATGGATGAGATTGATGGGTTTGATTTTGCGGATTGGTTGAAGAAGACAGTGACCAAGAGGGATTTTGTGGTGATGAAGATGGATGTGGAAGGGACTGAATTCGACTTGATCCCGAGGCTGTTTGAGACTGGTGCGATTTGTTTGATCGACGAGCTGTTCCTTGAATGCCATTACAATAGGTGGCAAAGATGTTGTCCAGGAGAAAGAAGTCCCAAGTATGAGAAAACATATGACCAATGCCTGGACCTGTTTACTTCTCTCAGAAAGAGTGGAGTTCTTGTTCATCAATGGTGGTGACATATCTCTTTGTTACATTTAGATTCTTTTGTCCCACTTAATTTTCTTCAGCTTACTCTATTTTTCTGTCCTTACAGTTTGTTTTGCTATCTTCCAATAGTTGCTTTGTATGTTTCTTGCAAGAACTGTGGCTGGAATTGAAAGTTCTGCTCCATTAGTCCCTATTGATGGTTTTCAGGTCTTTCTTTTGGGTAGTACACTTTCATTAGTTGTGATATCAATTGAGTTATATGTGAATTTTCGATCTTCTCAAATGCCTTTGTGGTTTCTGTAATGGTTATATTAATGCTGAATTCTGAAACTCATCAGCTTTGATTTCATATACCATGAACCTACTATAAGTACTACGGATAGTATCCAATTACCATAATGACTGACTGTTTGTTCTGGCCGAGCAATTGTGTTAACGGGCTGTTTTTATTTAATGAATTCATTCAATCTCTATTATTCTATTAATGAATAGACAAGAATAGTCACCTTTTGTTATTTTACTTATAATATTGGTTAAATTTTTAATATTTTAAAAATTAGACCGAAAGTTAAACTAATACGATAAGAGATTTATTTAAAAGATTCAATCGGTATTAAAAATTAACTAAAAATGAATAAAATTAAATAATTTAAAATATAATTGAGAGTAATTGTTTTTATCAATTCAATGAAATTAACTGATTTATTTTAGTCTATAAGAATTTCCTAATTTACAAGAATTAACAGATCAATTAATAACCTTATCGGTTTTTAACAACAAGAGTTAATAAAGTAAATTGAATCCGAAAATTAAAAGACGAACTAGAAAAGTTAAACGGCTCAAAATTATTTTAAAAAGATTAATTAGTTGAAAATAAAAGTATATTAAAATTTGTAAACATTATTTAAATGAAGTATATTATTTAATTTTATGTTGTTTTATTAAATAATTTATTTAAAATATATATTTTACGAGTTATTAATACAAGTTAACTACTAAAGCTGAAATCATAAGAATTTTGCACTCAAAAGATGGAATCACCTACTCCAAGCATCCCCACACCTCGGTTCGACAGAAAAGTAAAGAGATAAATCACAGTTTGATCTCGTTTAGCTTCTAAAAATGGTGGCCAGTGTCTAACGCGCACAAGAAGCCACCATCCAATCCCACACTTGAAACCAGCCAGCACCCCATGTTCTTCTTAATCGGCAAAACTATAAAATAGTAATAAATCAGATCATTCGGGTTTCGGGTCTAATGTCACCTATGCCTACATTAAATGATAAAATGCTGACTTCTCACGATGCATGTACCCTTATAATTAGAAGGGTACAGTGGAAAAGAAGGAGTAACAATGGTTGTCCGTTTGTGAATTCCTAAAATATGGTTAGTTACGGTCTGCTTGTTCCATAACTGGTTCCTAACATTAGTCCTCGTATCTTATTGTCCAAATATATGTCACTGCCTTTCTAGAACTATACAGGAAAAAAAGCTGCCACCTTTAGTCAAAATATCCTCCTCTCTCCCTACCTAAATTAGACACTCATGAATGGTCAATGGAGAATCATCGTCTTCCATAGTTTTTACCTCGTGTTTTTGCAGGATAATTTTTGGGTATTGATTGCATTTTGGTGGGTCTCTTTTGACTCCTTTGGGGACATTCGTGGGGCTCAAGAAATGGGCGCCTGCTGTAGTAGAGATTTGGATACCGATGAAAATGTGGTGGCTGATGTTGCAGAAGAAAAAAAACAGGAGGTGGTTCATGAGGAAGATGACTTCTTCATCGCAGATTTTGGTGCTCGTGTTAGACTACATGGAGCTTCTAAGTACCTTTCAATGTACAGCCAACAAGGAAGAAAAGGGATCAACCAAGATGCAATGACTGTTTGGGAGGTAACATTGACATCGTTTCTGTGAGAAAGTTTCATAATTTTCCATTTTGTATCTTCCCTGTGAAACGTCATTCTGAAGGGGTGCCCTTAATTCGTTTCTCAGATTTTTATGTTTTTTTTTCTTTTTATGGTTTACTAGTGATTGATACGCATTCTTTTCTTTTATGTTGATTTATGTCTTCTTGTACTTTGAATATGAAATTCAATCTTTCTGAATTTTATGTTAAAAGTTCTGGTTTCCTGCTGTCAAGGTGTTTGATTCATATGTATAATCTTCCTTTCTCATTTCAAATGTTTCTGCAGAATGTTGGTTTGATATTTAACAGATTCTACTTTGATCTTAGTTCTGATGTTCATTGTCAGAAAAAAAATTGATCTTAGTTATGATGTTCATTGTCATGTTGATGTCTCATTCCATGTTATGAATTGCACATTGGGATTAAGAAGAGTATCATTCTCAGGAGGATTTCATCTCCATTCAAGCCCCTTCTTCCTCATGCATTTTACAATATTGGTAATAGATTCAAACAATCTGATCAATTATGCTGAAAATTCAAAAGCTTGATTCAGGAGTTTACTGGTGATAAAGATACATTCTTTTGTGGAGTGTTCGATGGTCACGGTCCGTACGGTCACAAGGTTGCACGCTATGTTCGCGATAATCTACCTTCAAAGCTCTCCACAGCAATCAAACTACCAGAGAGTAATAGCTTCAACTATAGTGAAGTTGGTATCGATAAAGATTATAGTAAAGAAGCTGGAGAAGATGATAGTAAGGAGCACATCCCCAGTTTATCTTCATGGCAGGCTGGTTTTTTAAGATCTTTCAAGGAAATGGATCAAGAACTTAGTCTTGATGCAAGCATTGATAGTTTCTGCAGTGGTTCTACTGCTGTTACTGTTGTTAAACAGGTATCTTTAATCATTCCATGATGATCCATTGCAGTAAATTAGAGAGTGATTCAATTTTGTTTTTTATACTTAGACTTCCAACTTTCAGGGAAACAACCTTATAATTGCCAACTTGGGTGATTCTCGTGCTATTCTATGTACTAGGGACAGCAGAAACCAACTCATTCCTGTTCAGCTTACTGTAGACATGAAACCAAATCTAGCAAGTAAGTGTCTTTCTCGTCATCCTTCAAATGTATGGTCTCATATGTTGCTTACACATATTGCTATGAAACAGGTGAAGAAGAAAGAATCAGGCGTTGCCATGGTAGAGTATTTGCATTGAATGAAGAACCAGAGGTGTTTAGGATTTGGATGCCTGATGAAGATTGTCCCGGTCTAGCAATGGCAAGAGCTTTTGGAGATTTTTGCCTGAAAGAATATGGCCTCATCTCAGTTCCTGAAGTTTCCTACAGAAGGATTACAAACAGGGATGAATTTGTGGTTATGGCAACTGATGGAGTAAGGATAACATTAAACTGATAAAATTGTTTGAAACAAAAACTTCCTGATGAAAAAAAAAAAGTTACTGAACATGTCCTAATCACAACTTGAACATCCCATTTCATGTCATAAATTTCTTCTCCTGATTTGCAGATCTGGGATGTTCTAACAAACAATGATGTGATAAAGATAGTTGCTTCTGCCAAGCACCGATCCATGGCTGCTAAAATGTTAGTGAAGCATGCTGTTCATGCATGGAGAAACAGACGTCCTGGAAGCAAAGTTGATGACTGTGCAGTGGTGTGTTTGTTCCTGAAAAACAGAACTGTGCTTCCCAGATCCCTCTCTGAGGTGAGCCGAGTAAGTGCAAATCACACAGAACTTGCAGAAAACTACTCTGAAGTGAGCAGGGCCAGTGTGAATTGCTCAGAAATCGCAGCAGTTCCTCAAAAGCATAATAAATCAGCAGTTGTTATGATCCCTGGAGGTGTTGCAGAAGAAAGCAGCTCTCTTGAAGAAAGAAATAGAGTAAATTCATCAATGAAGTTTTCGAGATTTTCCAATGATTTGAGTAGGAGGACATCGGTCAAGAACTTTCAGTAAGCTGTAGCTTGAAGTTTGATACTTTTTGTACCAACTACAAGCTTCCATGAAAGCAAATCACACTCTCTGTTAATCTATGAATTGTACAAACAGAAAATGGCTAACACCTATTCATCTTCATGCTTAAGTTTGCCTGAAATGATCCCCTGGAATCAGAATATGAACTCATAAATGGCAACTGGTCAACACGTTTCGGCGGAAGATTCTTCTGCTCGCTCTTAATTTCTTAGCTTCTGTATTGAGAGGATTTAGAAACTCTCAAAACTGATTTTTTTCCTTTTTATAAAATGTTTTCCCAATATTTTAAAATCAGACTTGAAATTGATTGATAAGAAAAGAGATGTAAGGTTCAATTAATATTAGACTGTCGTGTAAGGTTTAATCGATATTAGACTGTCATAAAATTGATTAAAGATTGAATAAAATTAAATAATTTAAAATATGATTGAAAGATTAAATAAAATTAAATAATTTAAAATATAATTGAAAGATATTGTCTAAATTAAAAATTTTTGAATAAAAATTAATTTTTTTAGTTTATAAGAAATTATTAATTCATAAAATTTAACCGATTAATTAATATATTGGTAAATTTTTAATAACAAGAATTATTAAAGTAAGACAGAAGGTTAACAGTTTAAAATTTTCAATCGATAAAACCGATTAAAGATTAATAAAATTGAACAATTGAAAAAATGATTTAAAAAGATTGTCCCTATTAAATAAAAATTAATTAATAAATTTAGTTTATAAAAATTAATTAGTTTATAAAAACAGACTGATTAATTAAAAAAATCACTAGTTTTTAAAAGTTGGTCAGTTTTCACTATTAAATTTAACTTTTAAAACACTATATTCATAGAGATAGAGAGTGATTACAGCTATAATTTCACTTCTCCATTTTGCAAGAAAAAAATTTTAAATTGATAAGACGGGAGGTGTCTCACAGTACAAAAGAAAAATTGATAAATCCAGACTTGGGCTAGTCTATGGGTCTAAATTAAGGCGTTTTCAATAAGTTAAGTCCAGTCTTGGACTGACTCGAAACTCAACTTTTTTATGCAAAATAACATTATTTTATTTAGAAGAATTAGACCTTGAGTTAGTCTAGATATAAATATTCGAGGCCTAAATTCAATTAAAAAAAATATTTTACACTTTTAACAAATAGGTCGGATCCATTGCCATCTCTAATTCGGATATTAAAAATATGTAAGACAATGAGTCAGATTAAAATCAATCTCATAAAACTCGAGAAAATTTTGAGTTTCATCCGAAATTTGAATTTTGAACTAAATTTAAGTTAAGTAGATTATGTCAAAAATTGGATTAACTCGTTTATTTCAGATGAGACCAAAAGTCTAAATCTTCTCGAAGAGATGCCTTTAGGCTCACCAACGCTACGCAAAGCGCAATACCATTCGCATGCAACTCAGTTTCCTGTCGGGCAAAACCTGCCCTTGACAACATTTGAATGCGACTTGACATGTCCATTCAAGGAAATTGTGCTTAGAAGCAACGTTTTAAAAATTAGATTAAATTGTTCGGTTTGATCGAAAAAAGTTTGAGTCGATAAATTTTTATAAATAAAAATTATTAGGTGAAATCAAATCAGATTATTGACTGGTTCAAATTTTTTTTGATCGGATTAAAGAGTTCAGTCCGATTTTTAAAACTTTGCTTAGAAAATAACAGAATGCAATAAAAGAGGAGAGTTTCATATTACATCTAATTTTATCCTAAATAATAAAAATGAAAAACCTCTGATTTGAGGAGTTTATGATGGAATGCAAAATGATAAACAACTTTACGCTATATTACATTATAAACCCTTCATCCAAATAACATTTTACTATATTACGTTATGAACCCTTACATCCTTCTCAAATAACAATTCTCTAATATTATATTCATTTACATTTCATTTTATTATATACCATTCCATGTCATTTTATTATAGTCTTAAGAAAATGATAATAAAAGTTATAGTGAATATAGTGAGAAATAAAAATATATATGACTTCCATTTCTTATTATATTATAGCCTTAGAGGTATACAATATTGCCCCAAAAGATGATACAAAAATACTGCTCATCTAATCATAATATATTATCAACAATCTTTTTCGTTCTTTATCCATTCATTTCTTTCTGTACCAACTAACTAAACACCTTGCAAATTTATAGTTTTCGAGTTAGTTGTTTCTATTAGAAAAATATCCCATAATTTATTTCAATTAAAAAAGAAATTATGGGTTTATCCTAGGAATTTTTAGGTCTATATTTTTTATATTTGAATAACAACAACACTAAGTGGGAATCTCACTGAAACACGATATTTAGAAATGTTCAATAATACGTATTTTTACCTCTACCTGAAAGAGAAGTTGTTTCTAACTCTTAATACTTGAATAAACACGTTAAATAATGTATTCAAAATACGTAATTTATAAATTATTACATGCATTCAACAATTTAACTAATAATTACATTTTTAAAATTTTCAATTTTATACTAAATTCTTTTTTTAAAATTTCTTTAAAAAATAATAATAAAACACACACCATATAAACATTAATCACAAATTGATAAAATGCTATTTATATAATGATTAAAGCCGGCACTTAAAATTTGTATAAAACTAATTAAATTGGATTAAAATTAATAATTTTGATAATTATTTAAATTTATTAAGATATATTTTATTTTTATTTTTAATAAAATATAATAAAAGAAAATTTTATAATATAAAATATAAAAATTCAAAGAATTTTGTTAAAAAAATTAAAAATTCTTAATTTGGCTTTTGTCATATAAAATATGACAAGAATATCAAGGAATTCAGGTAGCAAAGAACCAAACGAAGCGCTCAGTTCATATGTTGAATGAGCAAGAGACATTAAAGAAGCTTGTGAAGACAATTACACAGTAGCAAGAAAAGCACACTTTGCGCATTGCGGGTCAGGTCAGGAGGATTCCAATGTCATAATCATACATCAGGCTCTCACAGGCTCATCTCCTCCTTTACCATACTCCCATGTACTAAAACCACCGATCACTGCTCATAACCCGTGATTTTGATTGTCCCATTCTGCCAATCTTTGTCACGAAGGCTGAAACAGCCCATCTTGCTTTCCTTTTCATGATGTGACCTTACAGATGCTCCTAATAATTTATAAATTATGCATTCAAATTGAGTTATTTGTGTAAATTTTTAAATTTTAGATCCAATTCGACCTTCCCTTCTCTGCAATTTCTCCAGGTCTGATGTTTGTTCTCCCTTGTCTGTCTTGAGAGCCTCTTAAGCCTCTCATGTTGCTTCTTCTCTCAAGTGTCATTGTAGATGAAGATTCCGACGATTCCTCCTTCAATCCTTCGTTATGATTGTTCAGTTTTGTGAGAAAGTTCATAGATTGATGATTATTCTGAAACTAAGCAGAGAAGGGCCCAAATTTGGGACATGACAAAGATGGAGAGAGAAGTTGCTGGTTCAAGTCGGTTCAAGCGACGCTCAAAACCGGACCAAGTTCGAGCAACTTAAGTCAGGTCCGATTGAGTTTTGGACTAATTTTGGATTGTATCCAAAACCCGACTCATTATCATCCCTAGATCGGAGTTCAGAGGTGCGGTGCAATCCCGGGAGGGGTAAACAATCAACTTAGATCAACTGTTCATAAACTACAGAACCCCTTTCAAGACCTAAAGACAAACATAGTGCAGGAATCTTCTTCCATTCTCTGAGATTCTCCCTTCAATTGGCAAGACTGTGTGTCACAGAATCAGAAGCAACAGCTCTATTACATTACCAATTAGGACCAAACCTGAAGTTCCAAACGACATATAACCAGAAGAACCTATGTAATAACACAAATATCTTTTTACATGGGATTAGTACACTTAGTATCAGCGAAAAACTAGAATAAGTAGTTCACAACCATTAATCAATTAAACCTCTCTCAACAACTTAAACCCCAAAAGAACCAATTACTCTGTTTCTTCTAAAATTCCAAGTTAGACCACAGTAGATTTTCGAACAATGTATCGATAAGCAGCAACCTTTTTCCTCCTGGAATTAGTGTTGTCCACAGAGATCACCATCTTCCCAGCTTCTCTAGCTGTAAATGAGTTGTGAATTGCCTCATCAGATGGATTCATCTTCCTTGTTTTCTCAACAGCTATGATGTAGCTATCTTCTGCATTTGGCACGAACTCTGCACTATAGTCCAAGTCCCAACTTCCCACCACGATGTCCCATGTAATTGTAGCACCAGCCTAAGAACAACCCACATGAAACAGAACACTGATTAGTTCGATCTGATACTGTAATTGGGCTAACATGTCATGAAACTTGCAAATTTTAGTGAACTGGGAAAGTGCAGCGAGAGATTGAACCTCGATTCCTTCGATCTGAATGTTGACTTTCTCGCCTCCTTTGACGGAGAATTCAGAAGCTGGTTTTGATGGGCTGTTCTGCAAATCGCTGGGTCGACTCAGACCACCATACTGAACAGGAATGTCTTCAGGCCTTATAAATCTGTCTCAGAACAAAAACCCATTTCAGAAACAGAGCAAATGAAGACGAAAACAGGAAATCAGATAAGTTCTAAACCTCAAAACACGATAAATCTAAATGAAATTTTCGAAAGAGAGGCTCACTTGTAAAGGGTCTCTGCAACATTTCCTTCCTTGGATATCACAAACTTGCTCTTGGTTCGCTGAGTCAAGAAGGGACTGAACATAGAGTAGAGCATACTAAAGTACCAGGGGACATTGATGAAAATCTATTCAACAAACCCATCATCGAATATTCAGAATCAGAAACTGAGAATGGAACCAAAAAGAGAGCATATATACTGATATACATTACCTTACGAGCGACCATTTCTGGGTAATTATCTTGAAACAAAGACAAAATATGATTAGACGCGACCCTAAGCTCTCGTTTAGGCATGTCTTTGAGATCAGTGACTTGAATGATCGAATTAATGCCACCAGGCTTGAAGTGCAAGAGCTTAATCCCTCTCTCCAAAACTTGAACTCTCCATCTCAAGAACTTCTTCAGCTTCTCTTCGTCTCCAAAGATCCTATCGTACATTTCCTTGTCTCTGAAAACACCGTAGGCATTGTAACAAACAGGGTGTCCTTCTCTGTCGTAACCATGCATGTACGCGACAACACCTTCAAGTTCCTTAAACACCAACTCCTCTTCAACAACGTTGTCGGCTCCAAACTCCTTCCTCCAAACCAAACACTTGTCAAGCATATTGAAAGCGTCGCTGACCCTAAAGTCTCTGGCTCGGAGAAACTTCAGGAGTATGACGTTGGCTTTATCGTCGCCTCCCAGAAGAGGAACGCCCCACATGGAGCATTCGGCGTTCGACCCATATGAGCTCGAGAGCTTGTCTTTAAGCTCCTGAAGCGCTTTTCTCTCCGAGGACTTGAGGTGAGAGATGAAGTACGTGTCCTCTTTGAAGGAAGGAGTGCGAAATGTGGCGGCCTCCATTAGGGTGGTTACTAAGCTTTTCTTGCATGGCTTTGGAGAGGCTTCTAGTAGATGTTCTTGAAGCGGGGTTTGTTGCAGAGAGAGTGGTGATGAAGTTTCCATGAATGTGAAGCAAAATCGAAGTCAAGACTAACAAGAAGATGAACAACAACAACCAAAAAAGAGAACTTGATATTGAACTTCGGGTACAGAGCCAAGCGGCTTAAAAGAGAACAAAAAACTAAAGGTAAATACTATAATTACAATATTACCCCTATTTTTTAAAAACATTTAATTAAAATATTTTTTTAGAAATAACATTTAATTAAAATCATATATCTACAAAATTAAGTAATTTAGGCAAATGTCTTACTCATTTAAAAATTTTTCATTTTAAATTATTTAATAATAAATTTAAAGTTTTATAAATTTTAATATTTTCAAAACAGACCAAAAGTTACATTAATAAGACAAAAAGTCTAAGGTTCAACCACTATTAGATTATTAGAAAACTGGTTAATGGTTAAATAAATTTGAAAATTTTGAAAAAATTAAAAATTAATTAAAAATAACTATTAAATAAAATTTAGTTAGTTTATTTTGAATTATAAAAAATAATTAGTTTACAAAAATTGATCAATCAATTTAAAATTTTAAAAATTGATCAATTTTTAACAACAAAAATAATTAAAAAAATTAAAAACTTTCAATTCAATCAAATTATCTTCATCATCATCATCAACACGAGTTCAAAGTTTCGTAGTGAGGCAGAGTTTGATAAGGTTTGATAACATGTTGTCTAGCCCTTACATAATAGAGAGATTGTTTCTAGTAGATCTACATGCAGATATGAAAGGAAAATAGTAATGCAAAGTAACAGAATAAATAAGTAAAAACTAACACGAATAATATTAAGTAAAATGCATAAATAAATAATGAATAAAAAATATTATAATTTGCGACTTTTAAAAATAAAAATTATGTTATTTTTATTATATAAAATACTTAAATTAGTTATCAAATTTTTTTAACATGGTTTAATCATAATTTTTATAAGATTGATTTAAGAAATGTTTTTGTGGAAATCTCACGCGCAAAATGGTAGCGTGTAGGGGGTTTTCAAGGTTTGAACTGCCTGAGCAGAGCCTGGCGTGAAGAGAAGGAGATAATAATTGAGGGCAGTGGTGGTTTTGGTTTTGTTTGATATGAAGTAGGCCCCATGTCCTTGTCTCTCTGTGAAGCTCGAATTTCGGGCGCGAAACAGTACTTTCTTCGTCACTAAACAAAGGGAAAGGGGAAAGGGACAATAATAACTAAAGACTTAAGCTTTTGTCTCAAAAACACAAGGGAACACCAGACCAAATAAAAAAAGGTTTAAGGTGGTTGGTAATGGTTGTTGTATTAAGCTAATTAATCACACTTTTTGACATGCTTAAATCATTAACTCAAAATGGAGATGGCATTTGGGCTAGAGCTCATGGATTCGAATTCGGACTCGGACTCGGACTCGGACTCAGCCCGAGTTAATCGACCTTTGGGTCACTTTGAAATATTTGATTAATTCTATAGTTTGAAATAAGTGATTAATAAATTATTATATGTTTTTAAAAAGTTATTTAGGAAGTGGTAGGTTCCCACGAGCGAATGATAATAAGAATGAGAATGAATGCAGCGAGGAATGAGAATGGATATTATCATTATAATTATGTGGTTATTTAAGAGGAAGGAATAATTACTCGTTATCATTAATAGTGATTAGTTTGTAAAAAATATTTATTATATTTATTAAAATTTAATTTATTATATTATGATTCATTAATTATATTACTCGTTACTATTGATAGTTATTGGTTTGTAAAAAATATTGAAAATAAAATTTATTATTTATCATTAAAGAATGAGTTTCATTCCTCTATTAAATGGAGGGTGCGGAAGATTCCTCAAAAGTGAGATATCAAATTATTATTCTTATAATGATAATCAATAACTAACCACTCACTTTTTATTCTTTACCTATTGACCCGTTCCTAAATTCATCCATCAAACACTCCCTTAATGCATTTCTAAAATATAATGAATATAATTATTTGTCAAGAAAAAGTGAGAGGAATAATTAAAATTTTAAGCAGAGGATAAGCTTTCTTTGTACTTCAGCTATTAAGTGGGCGTGCTTAGGGCACTTATAAGAGATTTCATTCCATGGACATACTTGAATGTAATTGAATTCGTATGGTCTTTTTCAAAATCATGTTAAGCTTCTCATTATTGATTCAAGTGAGAATTTGATGCAATTGACCAATGATTCAATCTTTGACAAAGAGAAGCATTTGAATCAATAATTTTTATTAATAGATTTTAATAATAATGATAACTATTTAGTAGGTATTTCGTTCATAATTATGTTACTGACTCGTTTTAATCAATGATTAAAAAATTTAATCGGCTTGATCAGTTTGACTGTAAAAATTTTGCATCGTTTAATTTTTTGATTGGATTTACTTTAATAACTCTTATTAATAAAAACTAATCAGTTTATTAATTAACTGATCAATTTTTATAAATTAATAAATTAAAATAAATCATTTAATTTTTATTTAACAATGTATTTTTTAATTAAACTTTAAATTCTTGAATGGATAAGAACAGACCTTTAAATTTCTTATTTACTGATTTAACTTCGGGTCTAATTTTTAAAATATTTATTATTAAAATGAAAAGTGATTGTTGGAGAATGACTTGAACCTTTTTAATTTATGTTCAAAACAATAAGACATTGACAAATTGGATTCAAAAAAGCAATTATTAGGTGACTCTAATCATCAATGTTGTTTTGCCATTATAAGCATATGTGTCCCTTAACACACTTATCTCATTACAGGAAAACTCCATTTTGGTGAAACATGAGAAAACATCAATAATTGAAGAGAGGGAGAAGGTGAGAATAAGAAAAAGAACAACACTAAAGTGCAGTTAGTATGAAACATCAATTTCAAAGGCCAAAACTTAAGCTTGAAACACGGTTTGCTTGAATCAAGGTGTGAAAATGATTGGCTTTGTTTATGTCATGTCAGCCTCTAGATTTGATATGAATCTGCATTGGTTAAAGAAGCTGGCATATGTGCCAAGAAGCAAATAGCAATACTGTACCTTAACATGGTACTCTTTTAGTTGGCATTATGGTTTTGCCTATTTGGACATGCATGTAGGTCAATTAAGGCTTTGCTTGATTTAGATGCTAATATGTAGGGATAACAATAGGCCGAGCCCGATCTTAGAGACATCCGACATAAAAACTCGACATGAGCCTAGAGACATTTAATGTAAAAACTCAATATAAGTCGAGATTTACTCTTGCCAAATAACATTATTTTGATGCATATCACTTTAATTTATAAATTTAATTTTAAAATTCTTAAATTTATAAATTAAAATTGTTGTTTTAAATGATTTCATTGATGTAACCTTGTTTAAGTAAAATGCTTGAGGTCTTTTAAATCAAGTTCCAAGTGGTCTTTTAGACCTAAACCCAAGTCAAAACTTGATCAATCCGACCTTATTTTACCGACTTCAAATTAAATCGGACCAAACCGAGTGTTAATTGCTAAGCCTTTAAAAAACAATATCAAAATAAATAAATAAAAGACTATTCTCAACTATTATAATTTTTAGTTTTAATTTTCGTTTATGTTTATATATGGTTGTTAATGTCAATATAATTATATTTTTATTATTGATGATAATTATATATTATATAAATTATTTTTAATTAATTAAATTTATTTCAATATCTTAAATAATATTTATTAATAAATCATCAATAAATTATTTTATTATAGTAAAATAGATAATTCATATTTTTATTTTTATTTTAATGAAAAATTATATTTCAGCTTTAAAATATATTTTATTTTTAAAATTCGAGTTATATTTTATATTTTATATTTATTTATGTATTTATTGTAATTTTATTTACATAATTATTTAACATATCAATTTTACTTATTTACTCACAAACTTGCATCACTTTTATGTTTGTCATATCTACATTTGGGTCTACTGGAAACAACTTCTCTATTATGCAGGAGTAAGGTTGGATACTATCAGACATTCCCAGACTCCGCTTCATCGTGGAACTTCGGACTGGGTGTGACAACAATAATGATATTTTGAAGATGTTTTAAATTTAATTATATTTATTAACAACTATAAAATTAAATAAAATTATCAAATTTTCATAATCTATTAATAATTGATATATTCAAAAAAAGATGATTCTTTTTACTGAATTTAAAAATAAAAAATAAATAAAGGTCTTTTAATCTCTTCATAAATCTCAATATACAAGTGGGCTTAGAAGTCAAAGCGGCGTGAAACTTTAGACCCCACTTTTGAGGTAAAGATGAAAGACAAGATTAGTGCTGCTAAGTAAGTTAAATTGAATGAGAGAGAATATTTGGGGATCAGGAAGGAAGCGATTAAGCACCACGCTTTGGACCACCGGTGATGTTCGTTTTAAGTTTACAGCTTTTTGCTCTCAGATTCAAAAATGGTGGCTCAAGCTATAGGATCATAAAGCTAAACTACGTTTAGTTTTTAATTTTTTATTTGATTTATTTTAA
>JANIJH010000005.1:1026304-1052861 GCA_024520975.1 Erythroxylum areolatum | reverse complement strand
TATTCAAATGCGGGCCTTGTCAGCAATCTTACTTTCTCATGGATGGGTTCCTTAATTGCTGTTGGCAATAAGAAAACGTTAGACCTTGAAGATGTTCCGCAACTGGATCGTGGTGACAGTGTTGTTGGAGCCTTTCCATGTTTTAGAGATAAACTCGAATCTGACAATGGTGCTTCTAATGGAATTACAACATTTAAGCTTGTGAAAGCACTGATCTTTGTGGTTTGGAAAGACATTCTGTGGACAGCCTTCCTGGCATCATTGTACACTGCAACATCATATGTTGGTCCTTACCTTATCGATACTTTTGTTCAATGCCTCAGTGGCAGAGGAAATTATAAAAACCAGGGATATATTTTAGCTACAACCTTAAAGCTTGTAGAATGTATCTCGCAAAGACGCTGGTTCTTTACATTGCAGCAAGCTGGCATTAGACTTCGTGCTGTTTTGGTTGCAATGATCTATAACAAAGGTTTGACCCTCTCATGCCAGTCAAAGCAGGGGTACACTAGTGGGGAAATCATCAATTTCATGACTGTGGATGCAGAGAGAATTGGCGACTTTTGTTGGTACATGCACGATCCATGGTTGGTCTTCTTACAAGTTGGTTTGGCGTTGTTTATATTATACAAAAATCTTGGGTTTCGCAACAGTAATTGTCATGCTTCTGAACTTTCCTGCTGGAAGATTGCAAGAGAAATTTCAGGACAATTTGATGAAATCAAAGGATAAAAGAATGAAGGTAACAAAACTCGAACTTTTTTGTTCAACGCAGACCCACAGAAAAATAAAATTTCAGGAAGATGAAAAAAATAAAGAAATAACATTCGAAGAACTAACCTTTGAACTGATTGTAGGTATCTTGAAAAGATGAAAGTAATTGAGCAGAAACGCGGTGACTGAACAAAAGAAACAGAGCAGACGTTTTGGTACTCGAAAATATTTCCTTCTTTACGTATACGACGCACAATTTATTTATTTTTTTTGAAAAGGAAAAACTCCATTAATCATATAAATGAGATAAACAAGGTGGGATAGACTCCCAAACTATCAAACGAGAAAAATTGCAAGATACTCGAGCAAGTTCATGAGCTCCCGTATTTCCTTGGCGAGAATCCAAACAACAGAAATATTAGAGTTACTTTGCAACATTAATTTGCAATCCTTAATAATTCCCCCAAATTCTGAATGATCCTCTTGGTGTGATTTAAGGGCAAGCACGACTAGCTGAGAGTCAGTAAAGATACTCCCCAAGTGTTGCATGTTGTGAACCGTCCAAAGAAGAGCCTGTCGAACTGCTAAGGCCTCCGCCACCAACGCTGAATGTAGTCCCTCAAACAATCCAGAAATCGCATGTTGAAAGTGGCCTTGAAGGCTCTCAAGTATAAAGCCATACCCCGATGTTTCCAAATGCTGAAATCGTGCCCCGTCGACGAAAATATGTCATTCATCTAAGCTATCAGCCGCACTTTGTCTTCTTCCAGCAGCTAGAAAACGATTGGCTGCTGGGCTTCGATTCTTGCTGGAGGACAAAAGCTGCTGTCTCCGTTTTTGTTCTTGCGCCAAAGTCCATTGATATAGGTGATCCATTGCAAGTTGCCAAGTTCCCATCGCTGTAGGGACTCGAGCTGTCCATAAGTCGTTGTTTTGTCCCTCCCATATCTTCCAAGCTATAGTCGAAAACTTGGAGATGTTTGCTTCATTGTTTGCATTCAGTACCTGCAAGAAAAACTCCTTAAAAGAAGGAGCTGGGTTAGCAATAAAAAAATCACCTAACTCCCACACCCCTCTCGCCCTCTCACACCCCACCAAGCAATGGTTAACATCCTCCACCTCTCCACAATAGCATTTATCATCTACTTGCACCCCTCTACGAGCTAATTTTACCTTAGAAGGTAGAATGCCTTTAAGAACTCTCCACATGAAAACCTTAACTTTTGGAGAAGAAGCAATAGTCCATAATTTGCCCCAAAAATCACCCTCTTTTACCTCACCTCCTCTACCCAAGGTTTTCAAAGCTACATAATAACAAGACTTCACCGTATACCACCCTTTGTTATCAAAATGCCAAACCCAACTATCTGCACACTCGCCCCACCGAATCGGAATTGCAAGGATATCCCTACTATCTCTACAATTAAACATGCCCATTACCTTTGCCACATCCCATGCCCTCCCATCTCTCCTAAATAACTCACACACTTTTAATGTAGGACTCACAGGAATAAGACCAGCCTCCACCCAAAACTCCCCATCTTTAGGTATCCATGGGTCTACTCCAACCCTTATTGTCTCCCCATTACCCACTCTCCACCTCGCTCCTTTCTTTAAAATATCCTTAGCGAACAACACACTCCTCCACGCATAGCTAGGATTATGTCCAATCCCGGCATTCAAAAAATCCCCTTGAGGGAAGTATTTAGATTTGAGAATCCGAAATGGAAGAGTATGAGGACCATGTAACAGTCGCCACCCCTGTTTGCCAAGCATGCTTATATTAAAGCAGTGTAAATCCCGAAACCCCATCCCTCTATTCTTCTTGGGCTGATACATCTTGTCCCATGCATACCAATAAATACCTTTAGCACCCTCTCCCGAATTACCCCACCAATAGCTACTCATGATCTTCTGAAGTTCATCACATAACGATAAAGGCAAGTGAAATACATTCATACAATAAGCCGGTAAGGCCTGAGCAACAAATTTTATTATACGACGCACAATTAGCTTTCTCAAAAAGTTGTATTTGAGCTTTTAAAAAAATTATTTCTACTTTAAAAGTACTTTTGAAGTTTACAGCCAAACAATCACTTTTTTAAAAAAATAATTTTTGCGGTAAAATAATGTACTTTTAAAATTTTCAAAAGCTGAACTAAACGGATGCTTTGTATTGGCTTGATTTTTGAGTTCGAACACTTGGTTATGATTGATCGAATTCGAAGGATTTATTAAGTTCAAACCCGGGCTTTATTAAGTTAATCTTTGTTTTTTTTTTTATTTTGGACCAAATTGATCTTGGTATCGGGTTCTTGTAAAGTAAGTCACAAGCCCATAAAAAGGCCTGGAATCTATGGACTTATCCAAACTCCCCAGGTTCCAGGAAATCTAGTTAACCGTTCCGTAACGAAGGAGCAAGATTCCGTTACAAGTCCCTTTCTATAATTCTATCTCTACCGTCAATCTGCTCTCTCTCTCTCTCTCTGAACTTGGCGCAAACTTTTCTCGCTAAATTGTCTCAAGATCCACACTTTTCTCACCAACCAAACACCAAAATGGCCGCTCCATCACCGCCTATACTGCCTGTCTCCAACCCTCCGGCGTCTACAGATGCTGCCGCTGCCACCGCCACCGTCCCCTCCGTCACCACCGTCCAGTCCTCCCAGCCTCCCATCGCAACTCCGGCTTTCCGCGCCTTCGCCAACCACATCACTGAAACTGTCCGCAATGGCCTCTCACAGCGCCGCCCGTGGGCGGAGCTCGCTGACCGGAGCGCCTTATCGAAGCCGGAGTCCATCTCCGAGGCCGCTCTTCGCGTTCGCAAGAACTACTCTTACTTTCGCGTCAACTACTTGACGATTATCGCTCTTATCTTGGCCTTCTCTTTGGTGTCACACCCGTTCTCTCTCCTCCTCCTCCTCGGACTTTTGTCGTCGTGGCTGTTTCTGTACCTCTTCCGGCCGTCGGATCAGCCTCTGGTCATCTTCGGTCGCACTTTCTCCGATCGCGAAACCCTAGGAGTGCTTATTTTGTGCAGTATCGTTGTGGTTTTTCTCACTAGTGTTGGATCTCTGCTTATCTCCGCTCTTATGGTTGGCGTTGCAATCGTTTGTGCTCATGGTGCTTTTAGGACTCCGGAGGATCTTTTCTTGGACGAGCAAGAGCCTGCTGCGGTCGGATTCTTGTCGTTCATCGGCGGTGCTGCCAACAACGCCGCAACCGCTGCCGTTACAACACGCGTTTGAATTGAAAGAGGAGTTTTAGTACAAAAACTTGTCGGATCTAAGAACATCCGGTTTGGATTATACAGTATTCATTGAATCGATTGATCTTTTATAACTTTTTGTAGTCAGAATAAAACCCAATTTCATTATTTTGGGGGAAAAGTCTTTCCTTTGTAATTAGGGTGGATCTGATTGGGATTTATAGATTTACATACATGTTATCTTTTTCATTTCTGTTCAATATCGTTGTCTGTTCTATATGATGGATCTAAGAATTCACCCTTTTCTCAGTACGAATTTCATTAAATTTCAATATTGCTTATAACTAATTGATTACTTGGAATTTGATCATGTTTATCCTGAACAATCTTGTCAAGAAATTCTAAGAACCTGCCTTTCATTAAGTTCTTTATGAGAATGTGCATACCATTGTCTCTTGATCATCAGGCACACTCTTCAATTGTTCTAATTCATAGGCATCTATCTCTTTGAAGATTGAGTATAGGTATGGGGAACTTCTGATATGTTCGGTTTCTTGGATGATTCTTTGGTGATTATGTTCTAATATTCTTGCGCTTGTCGATCTGGATCGGGGACTTATCTTTTATTGAACTCGGAGATATTTGGTTTTTTGGTGATTCCGTTCGAATGTTCATGTGCTTGTCAATAGGGATCTGGGAATGTTTTGTTGACCGGGAAGATATTTCGTCCTTTGCTATTCTGTTCTATTGTTCTCGTGCTTGTCAATCTGGACCGGGACACTTCGGATTGACCATAGAGATTACTTACATATAAATTCCCAAAGGGGATGAAGGTTTTTAGATGTTTGGATGATTTTGTTGTCATGTTCTTTTGTTCATCTTGATCTGGCTTGCCACATGACTTTAGAACTGGTTACTGTGTGGGGTTCCTTTGCATATCAAAAAATTTGGTTTATTACTAACCAGATCGGGCATAACTCTGGATGTTTTGGGTGTTTTCCGTTGCTGTCTACTCTCAATTAGATCCATTGCAGCCAGATGTGCAAAAGTAGAGGTTTATGTTGTTTATAGCTTCTTACTTCTGAAAGCAAATGAATAGGTAAGTCATAGATTCCGATAATCGGAGCAACAATGAAATGTTCTTTCTGCAGATTTTTGTTCATCATAGATAGCCTCAAATCTTACTTTATTGCGGGATTTCGGACTGGGTATGATGATAATGATAATGTAATGATGATTGATAGTTTTGCAAACCTCTTTCAAGTCAGATTTAAAAGCCCGAAGTAGGTCGGACTTCAGCCGGAAAGTCCAACTCCAACCTAAGATTTAGTTAATTTAGGGTCTGCCTGCCGGTATCTTTCTTTCAAATAAACAATTAATATTATTACTTAATTGTCTGAATGGACCAAAGGTTTGTCATTAATAACGTAATTAATAAAGCATGTCTAAGAAGACGACCAAGAAATATAGCCGTTATAGAAGGGACCAGGTCTGCTAGATAAGTTAAATTTAGCCGTTACTATTACCTAAATGCAACCGTAGACTACTAAGCCCACTTCGTCTGTCTTTGCTCCTTTTATCTTTTTCTTCTCTTACAACTCCACTCTTTCCCTACATAGCTTCAACTCTCCTTTCTCAACTGGGATCTCATCTGTCTCCTGTATCTTTCGTTCAAAGAGAAGGTGCAGACATTTTATCTTTCAGTTGTTTCTAATCCCATCCATGTTCATGGGAGACAATTTTCACTACTTCAGAAGCAAGTCCTTTGTTTTTGTACACTTGTTATTTTTTCTACAAGCTTGCAGCTACCAGTTAGCTTCTTGCCAGGAATGGGATGGAATGATTGTGACTCGAGCAGATTACCAATCTCTTCGAGCGATCAAGAAAGAACTTGTGGATGTCAGAGGAGTTCTACGAAGCTGGAATGACAGTGGTTATGGAGCTTGCTCTGGTGGGTGGGCAGGAATCAAATGTGTCAAAGGAGAGGTCATTGCTATTCAGCTTCCATGGCAAGGACTTGGTGGAACAATCTCTGAGAAGATAGGTCAGCTTCGAGCACTTCGCAAGATTAGCCTCCATGACAATGTTCTTACTGGAAATGTCCCTCAGTCTTTTGGTTATCTTCATAACCTCAGAGGTGTTTATCTGTTCAACAACCGACTTTCGGGTTCTATACCTCCTTCAATTGGTGATTGTCCAATTCTTCAGACTCTTGATGCAAGTAACAATTCACTCACTGGTACAATTCCTCCTAGTCTAGCCAATTCTACCAGGTTATACAGACTTAATCTGAGCTTTAATTCCTTAACTGGTTCAATCCCAATGAGCCTAACCAAGTCCTCTTCACTCACTATTCTAGCTCTCCAAAACAATAATCTTTCTGGTCCTATCCCTGATTCTTGGGGAGGATCAGAGAACAGCTCTTACCAACTTCGGTTCTTGACCATGGACCATAACCTTCTCTCTGGAAAGATTCCAGTAACTCTTGGCAAGTTGGCTTTGCTTCAAGAGCTCTGTCTGAGTCATAATCAGATTTCAGGAACTGTACCTGATGAACTGGGAAGCCTCTCTAATCTGCAAAAGCTTGATTTATCAAACAATGCTATAAATGGAAGCTTCCCAGCTAGCTTTTCCAACCTGTTGTCTCTAGTTTTTCTGAATCTGCAGAACAATTTCTTTGATAACCAAATCCCTGAATCTTTTGACAGATTACATAACCTCTCAATGCTCAACCTGCAAAACAACCAATTCACAGGTCCTATCCCATACACCATTGGGAACATTTCTGGCATCAAACAACTTGATTTAGGCCGAAATGACTTTACTGGAAAAATCCCAGCTTCACTTGCAGGGTTAGCCAATCTAACTTCTTTCAATGTTTCCTACAACAATCTCTCCGGTTCTGTTCCATCTCAACTCTCTAAAAAGTTCAACTCAAGTGCTTTTGTGGGCAATATTCAGCTTTGTGGTTATAGTTCTTCAAGCCCTTGTCTTTCTCCACCACCCATGATCCTTCCAGCTCCTACAATTGAAGTATCAAAGTATCCCCATCACAAACTTAGCACCAAGGATATTTTACTTATAGCAGCTGGTTGCCTCCTAACTGTTTTACTACTACTTTGCTCCATTATGCTATGTTGTCTTACGAAGAAAAAAGCTGCATTGAAACAAAAGAATGGCAAAGCTACCAGTAGAACGGCTACAAGAGAGAAGGCAGTTCCTGCTACTCATGCTGAAGTTGAATCAACCCGTGAAATGGGTGGAAAACTAGTACTTTTTGATGGGCCATTTGTGTTCACAGCTGATGATTTGTTGTGTGCAACTGCTGAAATAATGGGGAAAAACACATTTGGAACAGCATATAAAGCAACTTTAGAGGATGGAAACCAGGTTGCTGTGAAGAGATTGAGAGAAAAGAGCACTAAAGGGCAGAGAGAGTTTGAGACTGAAGCAGCTGCAATTGGGAAGATTCGTCATCCAAATCTACTGGCATTAAGAGCATATTACTTGGGTCCTAAAGGAGAGAAGCTCCTCGTTTTTGACTACATGCCTAAAGGGAGCTTAGCATCTTTCCTCCATGGTAAGTAGATCCACCAATTCTTGAACTTCCGTTATCCACACATGTTCAGGAACTTGAACTTGGTTGTTAATCAATTGTTCAAACCAAAATGGATTATGAACTAAGATTATGAAATCATCCACATAAAGTAACTTCTAGTGGCGGAGTTTCTGTAAAGAATAAGTTCTTTTTTAGTCTAATAGTGATGAAACTAGTGACTGACCTAAAGAGTAACATCATGATCTTGTTCTCTGAATTGGAATTTATCCGTGTAATGCATATTTATTGGTGTATGAAGCATAAGATAACAAAATAAGAGATGAATGTGTCTCCTAACTATCATATGCTGGTATATAATCATTCGTATTTGCAGCTCGTGGACCGGATACTGTTGTTGATTGGCCGACAAGAATGATCATAGGCATGGGAGTTGCAAGAGGACTGAATTACCTCCACACAGAAGAGAACATAATCCATGGGAATCTGACATCAAGCAACATAGTTCTTGATGAGCAGACTAATGCACATATAGCAGACTTTGGCCTCTCCAAGCTCCTGACAACTGCAGCCAATACCAATGCTATAGCCACTGCCGGAACGCTCGGGTACCGAGCACCAGAGCTTGGAAAACTCAAGAATGCAAACACAAAGACTGATGTCTACAGCCTCGGAGTGATAATTCTAGAGCTATTGACAGGAAAATCACCAGGTGAACCAATCAATGGCATGGACTTGCCTCAGTGGGTGGCATCAATAGTTAAAGAGGAATGGACTAATGAAGTTTTTGACTTGGAGATTATGAAGGATGCACAAACCATCGGGGATGAGTTGCTCAACATACTCAAATTGGCTCTACACTGTGTTGATCCATCACCTTCAGCAAGACCAGAAGTACAAGAAGTACTCCAACACCTAGAGGAGATTAAATCAGAGCTGCTGCTTTCTAGTTCCGCAGATGATGGAGCCAAAGTTCCACCTGCAACTGAATAGACTTTTCCTGTTATTTTGGAGTATCATAATACAAGAATCAAAAGGGTATTCAAAGGCATATTAGTTCATGTCTTAAGCTTAGAATGTATTCTTTAATTCTTCCAAGTTCATAGAAATGTATTCTTTATTATTAGTATTATTTTTTGATCTTAGAGAATAACTATTCTTTCAATTAATTGTTATGAAATAAACTGAAATAATGATGTTTTCCTAATCTCATACTTTTTTTTTAAATTGTTAGTCTGCTTTTCTTTTTCCATTTCTTTATCAACAACACTTTTGAATCTAACCAAAAGAATAGGTCCATATATTTCCTTTTCTTTACTTCTTAAGTTTATTTTTTGCTATGATACTAACATAATTAAGTTTTATTATTTAATTTTATATTATTTTATAATTAAATAATATAAGTGGTAATTTTTTATAATTTGCAGATCTCACAATATAATAAAATAATTATTATTATTATTATTATTATATTTTGTTATATTATTGATTATAGAAGACCATCATTTGCGGACCACACGGTATTTATGTAGGAAAAACAAACTATTGCTTTTCATTCCACTTCTCCTACTAAATTCCATCCATGTTTGAAACTTTACACCACATCATGAAATAGCAGCTTTCTCTAATTCTGTCTCATACCTTTTTACCTTGTTCAACAAGCTGGAAAGCTTCGTTTCTTTCTTCTGACTACCTGCACATTGAAGTTAAAACATACCCTCAATGCACATATCAATCCAGACAAGGTGAGAGCTTCTCGAAGAGATAAGGTCAATTTGAATAAACAAACAGCTGTTCCGACTTCAAGAAGCATAGATTTACTTAAATGAGGTCATCTAGTTGATGGTTATTTTGGCATTGATTAATCTTTAACAGCTTATCAGTTTAAGTTGTCATGAATGAACTCAAAGTGGGTGTTGAACTCTTTCTTAGCACTTTCTTTTTACCTGGTTTTTGTCCAGGAACTTTAGACAGCAGGATGATGCTTTACCTTGGAGCTGATGGGTGTAAGATCCTTAATTCAGGAATCTTGTACTGTTGACTAACCTTGCCACTCCAAAGCTGAAGACAGCTGCGTAACTTGACTCCTTGTGCTTGCTGATGGAGCTTTAAAAATGGTTTTCAGGAATGGATCGTCGATTGCCTTATTTTTGTTTGTATCACCAAATGTTCTTTGAAGAGAACAGGAACGTATAGTTCTCTTTGATCTTTTAATCTCTTGTGAAGTGGTAGGATCTCTTCAAAAACTACTGCTCACGTTTTCCAAATTTCTTGTGTAAAATGCAACAATCACAATCTTAGCCATAATCGATTCAATTTTTTTATATCGATAAAACTCGCAGTCGCTCGTTTTTAGTCTGCACAACTATTTTTCGGATGTGCGAACTGATTACAATAAATTAATTATGTAATCGAGTTTTGCCACTGAGTTATCAAATGCTATTCATTTTCAGGTGTGTAAAAGCAAAACCTGTCAAATTTCTCCTCAGGTTGGCAACTTTTAAGTGCAAGTTCTTCTTCGTCCCCAAGAGAAATCCTGACATAACAAAGCACAAGCTCGACATGCAATTGACTTGACAAGAACGACAAGTCAATATACCCAAGAATACAGGTCCAACAAACAAAGATAAGAAAGGCATTGAAGCATTTCTAGTCATCTGACATGACGCCAAGGTAGCTCTTTTACCACCCATTAGACACCTTATCAGCATCCTTATGATGACGTAATGAAGGGTGCTGTCCGCTAGTTTTGATAACTTGAAAGTTCATTCCTTTATTGTTCTTAAGATACCTCTCCACTTGTTTGGCTATAGGACAACAGAGGATTTGTCAAAAGAGTGTTCTTTTCCAACGAAAAGTGGCATAAGAAAGAAGAGATCACAGAGGAGACGCAATAGTTGCGAGTCTGTAGAAGATACATTAACAAAGTGGAAGATGCAACACAAAGCTGAAACTTGTAAAATTCCAGCAAAGGGTTCAAAAAAAGGGTGTATGAGAGGAAAAGGAGGGCCAGAGAATCTGAATTGTAGATACAGAGGTGTTCGACAGAGAACCTGGGGCAAGTGGGTTGCCGAAATTCGACAACCCGCGAGGAAAACAAGTGTAATGAATACTAGAGGGAGTAGACTTTGGTTGGGTACATATGATACTGCTTTTGCGGCTGCTGTTGCTTATGACAATGCTGCGAGAGTTATGTATGGCCCAAGTGCCATACTCAATTTTCCTGACTACTCTCTCGAAAATGATGATTTATCTCCTGAAACATCACCTAGTGAACCAGAGAAACCGGTAAGCAATTTCAGGTCTCCTATGAAGAAAGTTGATAGTAATAGGGTTGGTGAATTTGAGGAACAAAATGAAGAATCAGGGTTCTGTGCAGCTGATGAGAAGATGGAGAAGCTTGTAGAGATGGCAGACAGCAGTCCAACAACCTATTTTATATCTTCTGATGATGTTGTCAGAACTGAAGGCTCTATTCTAAAGGAAGAAATAGATGAAGAACTTGCTGCAATTATAAGACTTGCTGGTTCTTATGATGTCCATGATGGATATGGTTTCATGAATCATGAGATCAAGATGGTAGATACAGAAAGGCTAGCCTTAGATGTGGCCAACAATCCTGAAAACATGTATAGTGGCTATGACTATTTGGCGTCTGGTTCTACAGACCAACATCAGAGTGGAAGATCATATGACCTATCTTGTCAAATGCAGAACACAGGAGGAGAGACTTTACCAGGTAGCCTGAATCATGCAACGTATGAGTATAATTTCTCAAGGCAGGGGTTGAACAACTGGGGGTTTGCGGAAGAGCTAGGATTTCTTAAGCACTGGTACACAGCTTCAATCTGATTCCATACTCACTAAAACCAAGACCTTTGGTGTATTTTGACAGTTACTTTGCATAAAATCCTGGTTGTTGTTCTTTTTCAGGACATAATGTTATTTTTTACAAGGAGATGCCGGTGGTTCTCTGGTGATCGCAATTACAGAGTTGTTCTTTGAGGCGCTACTTTTTGAACAATATGAGTTGTTGGTGAATAATCGATTTGTAAAATAGTTATAAATAACAAGAAATAATTCCCATACCAAATGAGCGAACCGGTTTGAATCCTCTACACCGAGTTTTTTCTCCCGTCATGATTATGATGTATATCCTCTGTTCTGCACTTAAGTACCAAAAATGGTGAATGTGGAGGCTTGCAGAAGCCGATCACAGAAATCAAAAGACAACAAGTATCCTTCTAAAATTGTATAGCAATAAGTTATCAATTTGCTACAAGTTGGGGAATAATATATACAAATCTAGTTTGTAATAAGTACAAAAGTAGTCAAGAAAACTTTAAAAGAACATCTGCTGTGCCTTGAATCATGAACCCAGATTGCCAGATTACTGTGTGTATCAAATAATCGATTCCAGCCTCATTTTTCAAGAATATCAGCGAGGCCAATGATCATATGAAACGCAAACTCTCAGCACTAATATCATACCTCGAGCCGATAATAGGACCGAATCTTGATTGCCATGCACATGAAGAGAAGTTGAGCAATGGTGTCTTGGCGACCTCAGGTTAGTGTTCTCTTGTGGTGTCCCCTGTGGAATGCACTTGGTTTGCTGAATCTGATCGAAGGCATCTTATTAGCCTTCCTGCTCCCCCGTGGCCCAGATTAGCTTCCATGGTCCACTTTTTGAGCCCAACCTGTGGAAAAATTTAAAAGATTCAGCCAAAACCAGTGCATAAAAAACTGGTGCAACGTCGGGACGTATCATCAGGTCAGGATTAACCTAATTTCTAATGCAATATAAGTTTTCTGCATGGTCTACCAGCAACTGAAGATTTGAGCAAGCAATGCACCAAAATTGCAAAACGTTAACAAGCTGACAAGAGCTATACCTCCATGCTCCAGCCACCACTCGCAAGGTCATGAACAGGAACAGCCCTGTCCAGATTCCGGCAAGACCAAATGCAGGGGCAGCCACAACTAAGAATACAGAAGATAGCAACCCAACTACCACCTACATCAATTTATAATAAGCTTGAAGGAAAGTGATAATTTTTATATTTCAACTAGTACAAGAACAAACCATAGAGTATGCAGCATAGCTGAAGTCAGAAACTCCATAGTAGAGCCCATCAATAACAAACGCAAGAGCATTCATAGGTTGAGACCCAGCAACAAACTGCGAAAGAGTGTGACAATCAGTGAGGTAGTCAAAATTGACGTGCTCCAACAAAGTATTAAGTGAATAAAAACCAGAAACCCAAAGTATAGTTGTACATTATTCCACAACCATGTCTCAGGAATTTATCCAAATGGGGCTAACTCACCAAAACCTAGAAATTGGTTGTGTTATCAATACATCTTGAAGTGAGGGTGGTTACATAACACCAGGCTTAAAAGAAACCCTTAAATCCCGTAATATAGTGCAAACTCTTCACACTACAAAATTTGCAATAGCTTCGGTAGTAAAGTGTCTTTCATTGTTGACTTCCCTGAAAATTACTATTTGGCCTAAATTAGAGACCCTTTAGAGAGCTTGAAGAAAGCTATCACCCAGGTGACTATAGTGCATACTAGTGATCCTTCACTCATCATTTTATCGTCTATGATTGCATCAAACATCTAAATGCCTTATTTGATATTTACCATTTAAACAAGCTACGCTTGCACTGACCAAGAAAATTGTAACGGCACCTAAAATCTGCCAATAACTGCAAAACTTTTATCATCCATGAATTTTTTTATTACAGGATATATTCTTATGACAACAAATATCCAACACTATTGTTTATGGAGCCAGGGAGATGTAAGATCTCAAATAAATTTACCACAGAAGCAGTCCTCACCAAGATGCCAGACCGGGCAATTTCAAGGACTTCAGAATCTGAAGAGAACAAGCTAGAAAATGTTCCAAAGCCAATAGATAATACAAACCCCAAGGCAATCCCAGTTCCGAGACCAATCTGTTTGACAGAGCAGTGAAACCAAGTTAATTTATAATCGATATCACCAAACCTTTCAAACCAACAAACAATGGCATTACTCAAGTAATTAATCTTTGACCTGTAACACTTTATAAACCACTTGGCGTGCTTGTTCATAACTTCCTTGGGAATAACCATTGGCCAGAAGAGCCTGTTAAAAGAAAAATCAACAATGACAAGTTGAGAATTTACAATTGAGTTCTACATATTTCTGTAAATAAAAAATATGGAAGTAGCTCAAACTTTTTCAGGCCCTTCTTTATAATCTCCTATATGCAACAATCTTTCAAGACTATTAGAAAGAACGTACTGGCAACTGCATATAACGTGAAATCCCAAAACCACAGGGAGAAAGCAGGAAATAATCAAACAGCTAATGCGATCACTTTGTTTTGTCTTCATTCTCTATTTTTCTTTTTTTTTTTCTCAAACATACAGACAGGAACGCAAACAGGAGAACAGGAAGTTGTTATAAATTTGCTTCTATTTCCTAGCAAAGACATCCAAAATCAAAGAAGGCCAGACAGGAATTACAGCAGACAATAAAAACTGCACAAGCATAAACATTTGATCATACTATGTCCTCTCCATATCTCAATCACAAAAGAAAATCCACCTCAAAACATAGAGTTGTAAATAACAATCGCAAAGTACAATCAGCAACCTCAACTCCCAAAAACTACGAAAAACTCCCCAATTTTCAAGGCACAAATCAAAGGAGGTAACAACAGTAAATCATTCATTTAAGCATTTGTGAGCAAACAAGAGCTCTTGATATCCAAAAAATAGTTCTCATTTGTAAGTTAGCCCCCAACTAACTTACGAGCCTTAAAAAGTGCTCAAACCTTTTGATTGAACAGTTAACTAGAGTTACTAATCTAACTGTTTAATAGATGGTCAATGAGCTAACATCTACGAATGCACCTGACAAACTAAAAAAAAAAAACGGGCAGTTCACCTGACCAGCAATGGCCAAAGCATCATTAAGCAAAGATACAGCCAACCAGATTTGCATGCAAATTTGATGACCAGCCATAGGTACAGGGCCCTCCCTTGCCGCCAAGGATGTTGACAGAGTCATTGTTAAAAGCACTGCTATGGTCCTGCCAATAAGTAGACCACCTGCATGTTTATTTAGAAAAGATAACGAGAAGCACAGATTCAGTTGGAATAAATGCTTTCTCAACTAAGGCAACAATTAATATTCGTGAACCATTGCTCTCAGCCAGGAGAGAGAGCATGCAAAGTCAAATAAGATAAATTTTGGCAATAAATGTACCAGAATTTAGATACTGCAGAATTCTGCTTCCATTAACGTCAGGAGAAATCAGTTGCACTTTCCCATTCAATTCCCATAGAAGGATAAAAGCTATCAGATATCTGGACAAAGGTAAACACATATAACCTGATAACAAAGAACGCTTAATAGCAGTTTTTATAAGATCACTAAGGGCACTGCTATGATTAAGTTACCACATTAATGACGTACTCAGATATCACAGTAGCAACTGCAGCTCCACCAACTCCGAAACCAAAAAGAAATATCAATATCGGATCAAGCACTACATTAAGTAAGTTTCCAGCCCCTGATATCCGGACAATACAACTATCAAATCACTGTTTTGTACATTTAGTGACAAATGCTAAAGCTACTTAATTGTGCAAGATATCATGTTCGGGATCTTATTTAATAAAAGATTGCCACAAGCAACATGCATCCTAGATTCTAGGTTTAAATCATCACCAGAAAATCATTTCAACATGTCTTCAACAGTAACCAATTCACAAAAAACAACATAGTACAATCTTCTTAACGCAGATACTTGCCAATTGCATACAAAGGCGTCTCTGTATCCTTAAATCCACGAAAGGCACCTTGTGCAGCTAGTGCAATTACAATAGCTGGAGCTCCATAGGCTCTCAAGGTAAGAAAGCACTCGGCTGGTCCTCGCATTGGTGAATCCTAAAAACATAAAGACATCACACTGTTTAAAAAAACTCTGAGAACGTAACTGAAATTGGGCATCGATAAATGATAATAAAGCTAAATAACATATATAGTCAAAATTCAATTTCACAGCTAACAAATAAGCCCCACGTACAACAGGTATACCCATAAGATTCATCAGGAAGCCCGAACCGATCGCGAGCACAACCGTCTCCACAATGCCAACCCCTGCAGCAAGCGCCAGGGAAGTGGACACGGATGGAAGAAACTTCTTCCCTTCTTGCAAATCATCTTAATCCAAAAAAATAAAAAGGAATTTCACACAAAAAGCCTTATTCAATTCAACAAACACACAAATTCCTCAATTGTATGTATATATGTAATCCTATTACCGTCACCATTTCTTTTCGCCTGCTCCTCCGCGACGAATGAAGTTGTAATGTTGAGAAGCGGAACATTGAACAGCTTCGACACCAAATTGAAAATCGAAACCGATACACCAACCGCCGCCAATTCCACCGATCCTATATGACCAATGAAAGCAGTGTCTACGAGAGAGGCAATTGGATCGGCGACAAGAGCCAAAGCTGCAGGCAAAGCGATCGATAAAATCTCCAACCCTAGCTCGTCAAACTTAAGTTGAAACCTATCTCTGCCAAAACAGAAACCGCCAAACAATTCAACCACTTCGAAACAGCCAAACAACGAATACTAATATTAGATAACTATATCTAGAAAGCTGACCTCAAGTGAGAAAAGGAACCGCTACGAGGTCTCGGCTTATCGGAGTTGTTCACCGGTCCACTTGCGGTCGTGGAAGGTTCCGGTTTCTTCGGAGCGGGAGTGACGGTTGTGCTGGTTTTGCGCGGGGATGGTTTGACAGTGACTCGCTGGCGGCACGACCGGTTGCCGGCGAGTGATCGGTTAGGTTGCTGAGAGTTTATGCTCGCAAGAAGATGGTTCGAGAGACGAGTAGCCATCGCCGAGAGGAGTTTTTTTTCCCTTCTCGCGTCAGTCAAACTTTTGTTCCGTTGTGTAACGTGTTGTTTTGTATTTTTTCACAACCACATTAACGGATAGATTGCGCGCTGGTTTAGTAAAATATCTTTCTGGGAGCGTTGGGCTTGGGCTTGTGAGCCCATTGGACTTACACAAGTGGTATTTGTTGGGTTAGCAATGTAACAATGGACCCGGTACAACTCGGTGACTCAACCCGACCCGATACAATAAATTTGAAAAACATTAAGTTTGATTCACCTTGCAAAAATTTTGAAGGCGATTAATTAGAAATAAAATATGTTGAAATTTATAAATAATAATTTGATCAAGACGATTATCTAATTTTGAATAAATATGACAATTTTTGGCTCAAGGGTCTAAATTTGGTTATTTTTAATGGGCCGACCCATGAGTCAGACCCAGCTTCAAACTGACTTGAAACTCAATTATTCTAAACAAAATAGTATCGTTTTGCTTAGAAAAGTTAGTCCTCTAGTAACTCTATGCTTGTACAGCTCAATGCTGGACTTAATTAAAAAAAATTATGATATTTTATATTTTTAATTTTAAAAAATTGGCTAGGACTAGCCCATTGGCCAGGTTATTATCATCCCTAATTATGAGTCGTTAATTAAATAATTTATTCAAAAATATATAGTTTGGAGATATTATGTGCAACTAACAATTTATTTAATATGTGATCAATAGTGATTACAAATTTTATCTTCTTTTAAATGATTATTAATATTTAAATTAAACTTTATTTTTATCATATATTTCTCTTTTTTGTAATGTTTAATTACTTCAATTGTTATAAAAAATTTACTTTGTTGTCATTTATATTAATTAATTGATACCTTTTCTTTGTTCAATTGCACAAATGTATGGTAACTCTTGTGATTTTTGGTCTTTTTTGTTCTTCTTTCAAATCTCATTTCATACAATTTAGTAATTAAATGCAAGACCTTATAATTTTTAAGCAAGACCTTCCAATTGTTAAGGAGAAATGAACTTGAAAGCTCAACTCCTATGATACTTTTGACAATCAACACATGCAAATTGTACATTTAAGATTATGAATAGTGATGGACTAGGCATAGGTCTATCTCTATAAGAAAGAGACTCTCTATTATGTAAAAATAGAGTTATGTATTATTAAACCTCTAGCCTATATTTCAATTGAAGTCTTACTGAATATCATTATTGTTGTTATTATTGTAGTTAGTAATGATGGATGCCATTCATCTACTACCTATTATCATTTTTGAAGATTCAATTGTTAAGGAGAAATGAACTTGAAAGTTCCAACTCCAATGATACTTTTGACAATCAACACATGCAAATTGGATATTTAAGATTATGAATAGTGATGGACTAGGCATGAGTCTATCTCTATAAAAAAGAGACTCTCTGTAAAAATAAAGTTATGTATTGTTGAATCTCTAGCTCATATTTCAACAGAAGTCTTCCTGGATATCATTGTTGTTGTTACTGTTATTGTTAGTAATGATGGATGCTATTCATCTACTACCTATTATCATTTTTGAAGATTCAATCATTTACAAAGAATAATCATTCAATTAGCAAGAAAAACTTGAGACTTGACAATTCTTTTGATCAGAAATTAGAAAAATAATTTATCTTAATCATTCTGCATGGAAAGATTAAATTATAAATTATAAATTTAATTGAATATAATTTAAGTCATTAATTTTATATTATTATAATTTCATTTTCTATAATCAATTAAATAAAAATTATAACTCAATTTAACCTTTTTTACTATCTTTAACTTAGATCAACTAGAAGAATAATCATTAAATTTACAAGAAACACTAATGACTTGACAAACCCTTTATAAAAAAATTAGGAAAATAATTAATTTAAATTCTTTTGTTTGGAAAATTTGAATTTTAAAATTAAATAAAATTTAATTATAATCTTACTTTTCATAATTAATGGAATAAAAATTATTAAATTTAAATTCGATTTAACCCTTTTTGCCATTTTTAATCTTTCTTCGTTATCATTCATCTGCTATACATTTTCATTTTTGAATATCCATTAATCATTGAATTTACAAGAAACACTTGTGATCACTTGATAAGTCCCTTGGGACAGAAATTAGGTAAATAGTCAATTTGGAGTCTTCTGCTCGAAAAAAGCTGAACTGGGTCGTCTGCTCTTTCTTCTTCTTCTTCTTCTTCCCCTTCTGATCAGCTTTTGCCAGTTCTTGACTTCTTCTGCATATACATATAACTTCCACACAGTAACATTATGGTACTGACCTGCCATTCACAAGATAACTTTGATAACCAACAAAATAAGGTTTATAAATTACCAAAAGTCTCCTTATTTTTCTTTGTACAAGCTTTGTTTCAAATCTGTTTTAAACTCCCATCTTTGATAACATCAAATTTGAGAGGAAGATAACCAACAAAATAAGGTTTATAAATTACCAAAAGTCTCCTTATTTTTCTTTGTACAAGCTTTGTTAAACTCCCATCTTTGATAACATCAAAACTGAGAGGAAAGAATCCGACCCTTTATAACAACAATAAAATTAAGTAAAGTTCTGCTGAAACCAAAATCTAGAAAGGTCCAGTAATACGTAATTTTATGAGACTATTTCTAAATGACTCGGATGAAGAATCCGACCCTTTAAAACCAAAAATTTACAAAATAAATGGCAATAAAAGCATATCAAATATAGGCTGCAATAAATTTACAGAAAAGGTGAAAAACCACACTCAAAACAGATTATAAATAAGGGAAAAAAAAAGAGAAATTACATATTTTTATTTAGAATATTTCTAATTTCCAGTATATTTATCACTTTTAAGCCTAGCCCCTTTTCATCCCATCGTTGAAAACCATCCATCGAAAAGTGGATTTAGTTAAGAATTGAATGATATTTAATTTTTACTAAATAAAAAGGATTTATTCAGAAATAAATTTCATTTTCTTTAGTTCTGTTTGATTTTGAACTTTCAATGTGATTTTCTTTCTCTGAACATTAAAACCCTAAATGAAAGCAAAAACCCAGATGATGAAATGAGCTATTTTTACCAAGAGAAGGATCCTGGAGATAGTTTCAACCTGGAAAGAACAAAATATGTCAGGAAAAAATTAGTTACAGACCCAAACTTTTTCCTATCCCGAAGCAAAGCTTTTCCCTATCCTGAAACACAGACCCCAAAAGCCCGGGACCTTGACTTGCACGAAGCTTGGAAGTAGGTCAACTTCCTGAAGCTCCAAGGTTCCATAGCAGATAAACCACTTCAGGAATGTTTCTCCTCTTAAAAGTAATCTTCAACCTGTAGAGTTCTTCAGCTATTATTATCGATCTTATTATTATTATATATCATTAAGCCAAAAAGGTTTAGATCATTGAGCATGTGAAGACAAATAAAAAGAGAAAAGTTTTATAACTAGTGGCAGGCAGGGAGAGCTTGGAAGATTTCAGTACCAGCATCGACGAGAGTGCAAGAACACTAAACATGTTTTAGCACAGTATATCAGAATCACTGAACAGAAACAATCACCTTTTTTCTGTGAAGAAAAAGCACAGAAGATCAATAATGCATCACAGACAAATTCCAGGGCAAAAGAAAAACGCATTGAGTACCCCAAAAAGTACTGAACTCACACTTTGAGACTACCTTGAAGCTTGGAAATGGCTGTCAGGAAGACCAGAAACACGGAGAGAGAAACAGCAAGAAGAATCGGTGAAACTCAGGATGGATAGCGCCATTAGGTTGAAGAAGAAAAACCCACATGGCGCTATCCCTCCTGAGCTTAACAGATACTTCCATGCTTATACATAAAATCATCGCCATAGTAACTCACCTACCGGAACTTGGCAGGCCAAAACTAGTTAGCCCTAGTAAACACCTTTCATGGAGGGTTGGAGATGAAAAGTAAAAGCAAAGAGGGAGGTGTATTTATAGGAAGCAACAAAGAAGGAACGTGAGGGATAAGCGTAAGCCATGAGATGTTAAATTAAAGAAAATTAGGGCTTGACTAATTACTCCCAATCTTTGACGAATCACATATCCCTCTCTGCGTTATGTGTCATTGCTGTAGAAGAAGAGACAGGTTTCCATTTTTTTCTCATTCTTTTTTCTTTTCTTGGGTCGATACGTACTTAATGGCTCTGCCGACTACGGTACGAGTAGATTTATGGTATGGAAAATGTGTATATAAAGTCACATACTTCACTGCTTTTTTTTTTTAGTTTAATTTTCCAATTTTGAGCTAGAATTTCATATTCATTTCTTTAACTTTAATTTAAATTAATATTTTAAAAATCAAACTGGCTCAGTCTATTTAACAGTAAAAATATTCAATTGTCTAACTTTTTGGTATAATTTTCGATTTTCGATTCTATTTAGTTTGATAATATTTGTTATTAAAATAGATAAATTTATTAATTAATCTATCAATTTTTTCAAACTAATTAATTTTTATAAAACAAAATAAACTAATTAATTTTCATTTAATAATTCTCTTTTTAATTAAACTTTAAATTTTTCAGTAAGTAAATATAACTTTCTTCAATCATTTTTCAAAATTTTAATTTTATTCAATCTTAATCGATTTTATGATAATCTAATATCAATTGAACTTTTTAAACCTTAAATCTCCTGTCTTACAAGTTTAACTTCCACTTTGGTTTTTAAAACATTAATTTACATATAAATTTTATTTCTTTAATTTCAATTTTCTAAATTAAAAAAATTCTAACCCTCTTCTTTTAAATTCATAATTGAATTTTAAGTATATCAAATATAAATTTGTTTATATAAACTAATTCAAATTGTTGGATCATAAGTTGAAATAAAACATAGGGATATTAATGAACTGACCCTTGAACTAAATTCAAATATTTTTAATGAATCAGTTCATAAGCCAAATTAGATTCATATCGATCCAAGACTCAACTTTTTAAAACAAAAAGATGTCGTTTTGTTTATAAAAATTAGACTTTAAGAAGGCCTAAGTCTGGCAACCTAAGTCTGAACTTAATTTTTAAAATTTTATTTTATACTCTTAATTTTAAAAAAATTAACAAGACCGACCCATGTGCCGACATGTTGCCGTCTTTAATAAAAATTTAAGAATATTATAATAAAGTCACATACAACTATGTGCATTTGTGTGTCCAAATTAGTTCTAATATCATTTTTTCTCTTTTATTGTATAATTACACAATTTTCTTTCCTTCATCATTGCATCTCCTTTATGATCGTTCTTCTAACTAATGATTACGATTTGTACATTATTATAGTCTTAATCACTTAATTCTCATGGGGGTGTGGCTATGGTAAGGAAATCTATAAATTTCTTAGCATGAGTCACATCTAATCTCCTTGTAATTGTCACTTATTTTGACCAAAATTTTGATGCCTTCACACTTTATTTTTCACCTTTATGAAAGTCAAATTGACGGCAGCACATCAAGTTTGATATACAAAATTAAATAAATTGATAAATATTATTGACAAAAATTAAATAAAATTGATTTTTTAAGTATATATTTCTCTAAGGCTAAGTTTGGTAGAGAGTTTTATAATAGAACGGAATGAAATATAATATTATTACATCGTGTAGGAGAAAGATTTATAATAAAATGTGGTGAAAAACATCGGTTTCATATTACATCTCATTATGTTCTAAACTGCAAAAATAGAAAACTTCCAATTTAGGGAGGTTTATGATGAAATATAAAATGATACACTATATTACATCATAAACCTTTCATTGAAACAACATTTCACTATATTACATTATGAACCATTCCATCTCTCTCAAACAACAATTTTTTAATGTTACATCTATTTACGCTCTATTGCATTATAATCCATTAAAAACTTCACATCTAGCCAAACATAGCCTAAGAGAACTCGTAGTCATTATTTTTATATGTATATTATATACAAAATAACGAAATTCGGTTAAAATTTCGCTGAGATATGGGATAGGAGAAGATCTAGTAATATACAATCTTATCCCTAACTAATAAAGAGATTGTTTCCAATTTACATGTATATTAGATAAAACTTTAAATTTATTTTAATAATATAAAATAATAAAGCAATTTCAATTTTAATATAAAAATATTGATGATTTAGTGATTATAACTAAGGTTGTTTTCATAGAATCCCATCTTAAAGTTTCATTCAAACATTAACTTTTTCACGTCAAATCAATGCTTCCATGATCATGCCGACTTGAGCCCCCTCTTTTTTTATTATCAAATATTTGATCATTGTCATTAATGGAAATTAATGTGATCATAACATACAATTAGTACGTGGGACCAATGATATATGCTCCTATTAAATTTATTATCATTGAAAGTCCTATTTCCTAATAGTTTGGTGTATGCCTATTAATCAACATTCCTTCTTTTATGTAATTTCCAACTTCTTTTATAATTGCATTGACCACTTCATGCATTTAGTTTCTTTCTCCGATTAGGCTATTAACAACAGAAACAATAACACTCAGTAAAAACTTCGGTAGCACACGATATCTGAAGAGGTTCAGTAGTACACATTAATATATAGACGTTCATCATTAGGGATTTAGACGTTCATCTAAAAGATCAATCAAATATTAACGACAAAAAATAACTCTTCAAATTACAACAATAAATACGATATGAGAATAAGAAACTAATGATGAAACAAGCACTGAGACTTACGTGAAAAATCCTTCAATATAAAAGTAAAAATTACGAGACAAATCGATAAATAAATTCACGATTTACAAAAAAAAGTCGATTTCTCACGCCAACAATAACAAGCCTTCTTACAAAGTTTAAGGATTGAAGTCAGAGATGATATAATAACCACTCAAACCGATCCTTAAACCAAGTTGATTTCTCTTTAATATAGCCATTAATTTAGTTTGTTAAATCATAAAACTATTCACATTTATCAATTTATTACAACATAAGAAAAAAAAAAGTTATTTTGCTCATGAACTGTCAATCACTAAGCCGACACATTGTATGATCATGTCAATCCCCATCGATTTTAGCAATCCCATCTGCCGTTTAAAGAACAGTTTTAACTAAAGCATCGAATTTGTGTTATATTTTACTTAGCAAAAAAAAAAAAGTGTTGTCAATATATTGATCTTCCTTTTCATATACAGTAATTTAAGGTAAAAATCAAAATATTTTTAAATTTTATAAAAATATCATCTTAAATAAATTAAAATTAAAATATTAAGTATTTATAACTACGGCAATAAATTGGATTAATTCGAGTTAAATTTGTTGCCGTCTAAGCCCGATTCGACTTTATTAATATGCAATTTAAATTTCAGTTTAAGCTTAATCTAATCCAATTTGAATAAAATGATGTTATTTTAGTTGAAAAACAGTAGGGGATTAACGGATTAATATTAGGGATGACAACGGGGCGGGTATGCCATCCCCCGTACCTGCCCCATGAACTCGCCCCCACTCCCATACCTGCCTCCATCCCCGTTGGAGATTTTTTGACACCCCCATATCCGTACCCGTTGGGGGTTTGACCCCCATCGGGTACCCGTTTATCCGCCTCTTTTTTTTTTAAGATAAGCTTATTTAATATGAATGGACTATTTATTTTTCTTTTAAATTTTCATGCTACATTAATACATACATACTGAATTTAAATAAGCTTATCTTTATTTAATTGCTGGGTTTGTATGTATATATATATAAAGGCAAAATTGTAATTACTATATAACGGATAAACGGGTATGGGGGGTGGTATCTCCATACCCGCCCCGATACCCGATGGGTATTTTTGCTAACCCCCCATACCCGTCCCACGGGTAAAAATTTGCTCCCCATATCCGCCCTCATTCAGGTAATTTTATCGGGTACCCATCGAGTTCAGGTACAATTGTCATCCCTAATTAACATTCGATTAGCGGGCTCAGGAAAGACCCAAATGCTCTGAATGAACCGATCCTTGAGCTCTATCGATTAAAAAAATAGACTTTCAACAGTGAAATTGGTAAAGCTTTTTAATCTACGATTCAAATTCAATTCTGACTTAATGGATGTATGTATATAAACATAATATCACTGTCGAAGGATGTGAATCATTACCAATTGAATGCTTGCTGCTATACCATAGCCATTAAAGACCTTTTGCTACCAACCACTTTCTGCCTCTTAATTGCAAATATAAACATCACCACCAAGGCAGCACAGGAAGAGATGGAATTCGCACCAACACATTCTCCTTTTATGTTCTTGACATGACAACACACAACTCATCCTCATTTGGCAATCCACCATATAGATTTTGGATCCAACTTTGTACATCACTTGAAAGACATTCAACCTGACACACGATGCTTTGATAACATTCACAGTAAGTTATCCAATCCAACCTCTAATTTCAATGCCAACATCGATTAAATTTTAAATTATGTCAAATCTCTTGAACTTTAAGCCCAGTTTAAAATTTAATTTTAATTTTAATCCTAATTTTTTAAAACATTAAAGTTGAAACTTTTAGTAATAGTACAAACCTCTGACCTTTCCTAAAAAAAAGAAGGTATTAGTAAATAAGTTGATAGAAATAAAATGTATGTTCTAAAAGAATATTTTAAAAATAAATAAAGTAATATATGCAACATATTATTTATGCAATTTATTAATTCTCATTCAATTTTTTAGGATGGGTTTATTTGTCATTAGTTTAATAGAAAAATTAACAAAATAAGGTTAATTTTTTTGTCTGAATAGGAATTTCTTTTTCCAAAATTTTTTAAAATATATAAAATTAAAAAAATTATAAGAAAGATTAATATCATTTACCTAAAATATTTAATTTCAAAACTTCTCTTCCAATTTAAAATTTTATTAATTTTATCATAAATTAGTATAAATTTTTTGTGATATTAGGCCTCTATTTAATTGAGCTTTATCAGTGGAGCTTTTTTATGTAGATCTTTTGTGAGAAGAGTTTTTCTAAGAAGCCAGTTAACTGTTTAGCTGTCATTTAAAAAAGAGTTTTTTTGAAAGAGCTTAATAGAATAGACTGTTTAACAATATAAAAATAAAAAACACTTTTAATTTTAAGTATTTTTTTATTTTGTAATAAAAATTATTTATGCATATAAAAATTATTTAAAGTATATTAAACAATATGCAAAGCATGATATATTAATTATTATATAATTTTAATCATATGAAACATAAATGAAACTATATCTAATCAAATCTTTTATATGGATTATAACATAGGTAAAACTAATATAAAAAATAAATATAAAAATATAAAAATTAAATAATATTATATAAATTCAAAATAATCATGAACATATGTTTGTAGGTATTGTAGGAATTATATGTAAAACATGAGGACAAAAAAAACTAAAAATAAGTTCATTAATTGATATGAAAAATCTATCTAAAAAAGTGATTTTTTGAGAACCTCCAGATTTGAGCTTCTTAAAAAGTTGTATTTTGATTGCCAAAATAGTCATATTTATTAAAGAGGTATTTTTTATTTTACAGTTAAACACTTATTTAAAAAAAGATTTTTGTGGTGGAGAAAAGTACTTATTGACCTTCCAAAAATTCATCCAAACAGGTATGTAGCCTTATTTTTAATTTGTAGAGAAACTGTTCTTAAATGATTAGTAAAAAAACAATAAATTAATAAATTAAAAATAAATTGTGTATATGATTATAAATGGTGTGATACCATTTATGGGAAAAATCCCAAATTGTGTCAAATTCAAGGACCGAGTGCGTACCAAATTAAAGTCTCATCCACTGACTATCACCGATGTGCTTTGGAAATTGTACCTCTCTACTTCTATATTTATCCGCCCCAGGTCCCCTCTCTTTTTCAGTACACAACACGGTCATCGAAGCCTCGGCAAGACTGCTAGAGCCGCGAGACCTCAATTTCAGACTTTCATGCTGCGTGAATTGTCAATACCAAGACCTTAAATTATGTACGGTCATATTTTCATTATTTTTTTTTAAGTAAATACTCCCTCCGTTTCATAATAAAAATCGTTTTAGAAAAATACACGTTTATTGAAAAAATTAATAAAATTATAGATATATCCTTATTAAATATGCACCTCGGTAATTTGCAATAATTAGCATGTGAGAGAAA
>JANIJH010000005.1:969930-989919 GCA_024520975.1 Erythroxylum areolatum | reverse complement strand
CGTTGAACCAACGAATGCAACACCCCGCCCCCCCCCCCCCCCTCCTGTCACTTTCAATCAGCCTGGTTGACGCCTACTGACTTTCGCCAGTTTATAGCTGAGAACTGGACCCCTACCGGGATAGATTTAAGCCATGAAATTAAAACCTTTGCGGATTGGCTACAACAATGGAACTATTCCACTTTTGGCAACATTTTTCACAGGAAAAAGCATCTTCTAGCGCGTCTCGAAGGAATTCAAAAACAACTGAAAACCGATTACTCGATCTCCCTCCGACAGCTAAAGACACACCTCCAAACCAAACTAGAGCAGGTACTGTACTAAGAAGAACTGTACTGGCATCAACGCTCTAGATGCCAGTGGCTAAGCTAGAGAGACAAAAATACCAGGTACTATCATATCATCACCATGGCCAAGCAAAGGCAAGCGAGGATTATTTCCTTAAAAGATGAAAATGTGAATGTGTTGTCAGATCCTCCGACCATCCGCAGACACGCTCAGCAGTCCCTCGCGACTCTTTTCACTAAGGACAGCTCACAGCAAACCGACCAACTGATCCATGGGCAGTTTCCTTGGCTACCTACTACAACCATAGATGAGTTAGAGCAGCCCCTTGATCCTGAGGAAATCAAGACGGGTTCTTCAATATGGAGCCTAACAAGGCTCCAGGTTATGATGGCCTACCTGCGTTATTCTACCAGTCCCAATGAGAAACTATGGGCCCTACCCTGACTTGATTCTTTCAGCGCATTTTTTGTCATGAAGTCTGGGATTCTATTTTTAATCGCACCATTATGGTCCTTATACCAAAGTCCCTGTCTCCCACGTCAATTAAACAGCTCCGGCCAATTGCTTTATGTTTGGTTATATACAAAGCTATCACCAAAATCATTGTCAACCGACTTAAACCTTACCTCGACACTTTGGTAGCTCCTACCCAATATAGTTTTGTCCCGGGATGCTTGATTACGGACAATATCATTATCCTGCAAGAAGTCCTTCACTCCATGAGAAGGAAAACCAGACAAAAAGGCATAATGACAATTAAGGTGGATTTGGAGAAAGCTTATGACAGATTGTTAAGGGATTTCATCCAAGACATTTTATTTGACATGGGCTTGCCCGATTCGCTGATCAATCTCATTATGAAGTGCATTTCCTCGGTTTACCTCCAAGTCAAATGGAATGGTGAACTTAGTGAGGCGTTCAGTCCCTCCCGCAGAATTCGTCAGGGTGACCCCATATCGCCCTATCTCTTCGTCCTATGTATGGAACGATTAAGGCAATCAATTATTCAAGCTGTTACGTAAGGCCAATGGCGGCCAATCAAATTGAGCAAAAATGGGCCACCTATTTCTCATTTGTTTTTCGCAGGCGATCTCATGCTGTTCGCTGAAGCCTTTATGACTCAAGTGGATGTGATTCGTGACACCCTAGCTTCCTTTTGTGCAGCTTCAGGGCAACGTATCAGCCAGGATAAATCTCGGTGCTCTTTTTCCAAGAATATTCCTACCCCGACGTCCCTCTACTTAAGCAGTGCTCTGGGGTTTACTCAGACTAAAGACCTAGGTCGGTACCTAGGAGTTCCACTCCTTCATGAACGAGTGAACAAGAGAACTTATTAATACATTCTGGACAAGGTTCACCAACGTTTAACGGGATGGTTAGCCAATTTGTTGTCCTTCACCGGTTGTATCACTTTAGCATAATTCGTCCTAGCAACGCTTTCTAGCTATACTATGCAAACGGTCCGATTGCTTTGTAGACTTGCAATGAGCTAGAGAAGCTTACACGCCAATTTTTGTGGGGCTCGACTAATGGTACCAAGAGGATTCCTTTAGTTAAATGGGTGATGCCTATGAACCAAAAGCGATCGGTGGCCTGGGCATCCAGAAAATTCAAGAAACCAACGATGCCTTCTTAACCAAACTAGGCTGGACCTTGATCAACAAGCCTAACGCTTTATGGGTTAAAGTCCTCTCGGCGAAGTACAACTTTGATGTTACCAACCTCCCCTCCACCATAGCCACACCTGGCGATTCTATGATCTGGCAGAGTGCTATACGGTGTCTATGGAGCTCTAGGGAGTGTATACAGGGCTCAAGCTAGCATGGAATCTAGGTTATCGCCAGGTTGAACTGGAAGTGGACTCAGTAGTGGCCATCAACCTCATCTCATCCTCGACAAGTCATTCCATGATCCACAATCCCATCGTTTAGGGTATCCATGAGCTGTTCATGCGGAACTGGATGGTTGTGCATCGTCATATCTACCGCATGAGTAACAAATGTGCAGACTAGCTAGCGACTTATGCTGAACATTTTGCTGTCGGCATCTTTTGTTTTGATCTTCCACCCATTGAGTGTCATGTACTCTTTTTAGAGGATATGTCGGGAATCAATTTCCCTAGACTCATAGTGTAATCGTTTTTATCCCCTCATAACAAAAAAAAAGAATTAAAGAAGTTGAAAGCTTCTCACTCCTCTAGCACTCAAGCAGCAGTTAATGAGGCCAAGAACAACTTAGTGGCAACTCAATTCTTACTTTCTCTCAATCCTGGGGATACTAATCTTGTTTAAAAGGAGAAGTTAGAGCTGGAAACTTATTTAAGAGCCAATTCAGATCATTCTTCACCCATTCGATAAAGGGCTCGTATTACTTGGCTCAAGGAAGGAGATAGAGCTCTCAAATTCTTTTTCAATTCCCTATCAAATAAGAGGGATGCTAACAAAGTTTGCTCTATAACCAGCTTGGATGGGAGACTTATTTCTGATCAACAGAGTATTATGGAGGAGGCGATCAAATTCTATAAAGGCATTTTGGGTTCTGATATTGAGTCTCCTACCTTTATGGAATATCTCCAATCTCTTACATCTTGTAGAATTTCTTATGAAGACTCTTGGGAGCTGGTGAAGCTATCTCTGATGATGATATCAACGTTATTGTTTTTGCTATGAATGGGATGAAGGGCCCTAGTCTTGATGGGCTAAATGGTTTTTCCTTTCAAAAGACATGGTCTCTTATTAGACCTATGGTTAGAGAGGTTGTTCATGAGTTTTTTGATAAAGGGGTCATCCTGAGGGAGTTTAATAAAACCTTTCTTTGTTTAATTCGTAAGATCTCTCACCCCTCTACTTTTGGTGATTTTAGGCTAATTGCTTGCATAATTCTAAGTTCAAGTTCCATTCTAAATGCAGAAGAATCTCTCTTACTCATCTTAGGTTTGCAGATGACCTAATTCTCTTCTCAAAAGCTCATCCTGAATCTGTTAAACTTTTGATAGACACTTTCAATAGGTTTTCTGTGATGTCCAGCCTCAAAGTGAACATTAATAGAAGTAATTTTTTCTTTCAACTATGGCAGATTCTATACAGGATGCTATCTCTTCCATTACAGGACTGAAAAAGGACAATTCCTCCTTTGAAATATCTTGGTCTTCCTATAACTATCAGAAGACTAACCTTTAGCAAATGTCTACCCCTTATTCAACGAATTTAGAAGAGAATTAGTAAATGGACTAATAAATTTCTTTCCTTTAGAGGTAAAGTTTAGTTAATTAAATTCATTTTATGCTCCCTCCATTTATATTGGACTTCACACTTTCCTTTTTAAGGAAGTTGATAAAATCCATGGAGAAATTATTGAGAGAATTTTTATGGGATAAGGCAAACGGAAATCTAGGTCTTCCTAAAGTTAAATGGGATGATTTGTGTAAACCTAAGAAGAAAAGAGGGATGAGTGTCATCTCTATAAGGATGGCCAATAATACTTTTTTTTATTGAAAGACTTTGGCGGGTGCTTCAAAATAAAGATTCTTTGTAGATGAGATGACTTCACAGTTATTTTTTAAAGGGAAACAGTATATGGTCTCTATTCTCTAGACCTACCTTTTTTTGGTTTCTTAATCATCTTTTGAAAAAGGGATGAAGTGGTAAATGATGATAGTAAAAAAATAGGAGATGGGAAATCAACTTTTCTTTGACATGATAATTGGACAGGTGTTGGCCCCCTATCCCAAAACCCTAATGTTGTCTTAGCATTTGCTGGATTGGATAATAAGGCAAAAGTTGTTGTACTAATCAACCACAATGAGTGGTTGTAGTTTCCACAAGCTATTCAACAACTGAAACCTTCCTATGCTTCAGATCCTTATTCTCAAGATAACTACTTTTAGATTGGAGTTCCTATCGAGAGATTCTCTAGTAAAACCTATAAGAAATAGATTTATAGTTCAGAACAATATGTGCCTTGGGCTAGAGTGATCTGGAATAACTTTCTAAAACCTAGCATGTCTTTTTTCCTATGGTTAGTGATTAAGAATATAATTGCTCCAATAGATAGACTTCACTACTTGATTCATTTGGATGGGACTTGTTGTCTATGCAAGGAAGACTTGGAGTCTTGGGAGCATCTGTTCTTTCTTTGCCTTATTTCTAATTCAATTTGGAATTTATTCAAAGAACACTTCTATTGAACTGAACTATCAAATTCCCTAATGGAGATAGTTGCTAACCTTACTCAAGCTCAAGTTAACATATCACTTTGGAAGCGGAAGTTGTTGATTCTTGCCATAAGCTCTCAGGAATTATGGAAAGAAAGAAACTGGAGGAAATTCCAGCACAAAGAACATTTGACTAATGTTTTGATGTAATTAATCATAAGGAATGCAAGAGAACAACTGATAAGCTGGGAGATAGACGAAGCTTAAAGGTAAAAAGAATAGGACCTCTTACCTGCACTGAACTTGACTGACAATCTTCTAGCCTGTAGCGATTCGATGAATCTTGCCTAAGAAGACACGTAACAAAGCTATAACAAATGATTATATATAGTTCTAAGCAAAGGAAGGAACAACTAATGAACGTTGTCTTACCGATGGCCCGTTTGGTATACCAACTAGCTTTTGTCGTCATTGCACCTCCAACCTTGGAAATCGTTTAACATCGCATCGCAAAAGCTTCTCGAGATTTTTCCCCTTTGATAGTTCATGTCTCTTAAAACGTCGTCGTCCACCTTATGTTGGTTTATTGTCTAATGTTTTCTAATACTCTTCTATTCTATCAATGTTTTAGTGGTCCGTAATTTGTTTTGTCGTTTTGCAACTCCTGAAGAGTATAATTACTCTCTTAGGCTATAACGTTCTTGTTACTAATTTTAAAAATATTTATTCAATTTTAATTTTTCAAAAAAAACATCTCATCATCTGAGAGAGAAATTTCATTGGTAGAAATAATAAGGCCTCGTTTGGTAGATAGTTGTTTTGATACATCTCCACCACTATCAAAACAACTAATTATTTTGTTTGGTTATCAGCTAGTGGGTTGGCTTATTCAACCCAACTAGCTGATTTTTTAAAAGCTCATCTATTAGAGCATTTTTGTGATCAACTAATAAAATTTTGTTTGGTTGATGATTGTGTCCTTTATTCTTTTAATAATGGTGGAAGCCTTTCAAAAGAAGAAACAATATCACAGGCATAACAACCACTGTCACGCTTGTGACGCTTGCTATAATAATTATTATAATTAAATGTAATTAATTAAAATATAATATAATATAATATAATTAAGAGTGTCACGGGTGTGATAACTACTATTGTGACACTTGTTATAATAATAATAATAATTAAATGTAATTAATTAAAAATATAATTAAATAAAATAATTGATTAATTAATTAAATTTTAAGTAATTAATTAAAATATTATATTTTATGTTAATGATTTTTTGATTATTATTATTCATATTTTTCTTGTTATATGTTCTATATTTTTTATTAGAGCTATAAACATAATTTTTTGTAAAATTAAATATCTAAAATCTAGTTTCTTATGAGATTTTAAATCATGTCCTTATAAGTCAGTTAATACTAAGCGGCTGTTTGTTTTCGTTTTTTAAAGGTTTTTTGTTTCGGTTTTTTTAAATTCAGAAACGACTCTTAAAATCGTGTTTGGTTAAACTCGTTTGTATATTTCGTTTTTAAATATAAAAAACAACAACTATTTTACAAAAACGTAAAAATAACATTTTCGGGATTTCTAAAAATAGATTTTCATCTATTTTGAAATGTTTTTTTTCACAAAACATTCTCTCCTCTTCATGAACTTCGTCTTTTGCATCTTCACTGATGTTGCAATATCTCCAGGTTTGTTTTCATATCTATTTGTTACTTCTACAATAACATCAAACCCATCATACTTCTTGCTGACTATTAATACTACTTTCTTGTTTTCCCTTTGTGTTACTTTGAGCTGAGTATATTGTTGATAATAAAAAAATATTGAGAAACTAGGCATGATAGAGGAGAGATATGAACCAACACAGAACCGTGAAAAGGAAGAGTGATATGAAGAAAATAACAGTATTATAGATGTAGCCATACTTACTAAAAACAACATGTAGAACTTCTACTTTGAGCTTAAGCTTCTGCATTTTTTTTATGATAAAGAAAATGATGCACTCTCGTTCTTCCTCTGAACAACATTTTTTCTAACTAGAATGAGTTTTTGTGCGATGTGTTTCAGTTCTTCAGTTTTTGCTTCACCTCTTATGCTAAACAAAACAACAACTTCATCTTTTTGTGGCAAACTAATTCTTTATAAAGAACCAATACAGAACAGTGATCAACCATGAAATAACGTTATTAAGACCGAAGGATATAGCTATTTTCTTAATCCTCACATCATTTTAAAGTGGAGACAGCTATAGCTATTTTCTTCTTCCTCACATCTTTGTAGTTGTTTTGTTCTTGGACTTCAGATCATTCTTTCTCCTTGACCTCATGTCTTTACAACTATTTTCTTCTCATCCTTACATCTTTAATGTAACATAGAGTGGAGCACAGGTGGCATAGAGTGGAGCATAGGGTGAAGCCTATTCTTATCTTCACGTCATTTAATGTGGCATGTGGAAGCTTTATCCTTTACAAGAGTGAAGCCTATTATTGTCTTCAGGTCATTTATTGTCTATTATTGTCTTCACGTTAGCTTATAAGCATGGAGAACTAAAACATTAAATGAATTTGTACGAGTTGAATTTGATATATATGTAGCCATAGTTACGTTGTCATATTTCGTTATGTTTTAACTAAACATAATAAAGAAAAAGGTTCTCCTTCTATTACATATTGATGACAGAAAACATAAGAGAAAGAGACTCATAAATTTGTGTTGTGAATGTTAATACATGTTGACAAAAATGTGTAACAATTGACCATTAATTAGATTAGAATTCAAGTTGAACACGTTGGTGTAAGACACTATTATAGCACATTAAAGTATATCTTTTTCTATCAATTTTGTGTTGTGTTGAAAAATTTTCCATTCCAACCATCTCAATTATATTATAAGCTTCTCAACCCTTTCCTCATAAATCCTGTTGAAGTGGCCTATTAGTGAAGCTGAAACCAAAATGAAGGAATGTGTAAATGATTTATTGTAGTGGTTTTGCTACCAAGTTTTCACATATAGTGAAAATCTAAATTGGGTACAAGTTTAGACACTAAATATTTTTTAGAAATTGTTATGGTTGTCACATGTTTATTTTGAACCATATTTAGCATTTAATACTTTGTAGAAATTGTTATGATTGATGTCACTTATATGTTATTACATTTAGTGATGGAAGGCTTGAACAATATGAATGATTACAATGATTGTATGGAAGCAAATGAAAAAGATGGTGTATGGAATGATACTATAGAGATGTATTTAATCTCCTTGATAGTTGAAGAAGTGAAGAAGGGAAATCGAGCCTCTACTACCTTTTCCAAATTTGGTTGGAAGAATCTTAAAACAGGGCTTCAAACAAAATTCAATAAGGAGTATATTGATATTCAATTGAAGAATAAATATAATGGATTAAGAGCCAGATTGAAGAATTTCAAAAACTTACTCAAAGAAATAGGAATCAGTTATAATTCTTTTATTGGTGAAGTTAATGCTATAAATGAATGCTGGGAAAATCTATTTAAGGTAAAATATGTCTTTTGTTTTATTAATATATCATATTATATAATATTCATTCTCATATATCTTTTTCATCATTATAGGTGTATAAAATGGCTCACAGATTTAAGAAAAAAGGATGTAAGAAATTATTAGACTTGTGTCGTATTTTTGGAGATACTACTGCAACCGGTGTGTATGCACATCGATTAACTAAATCTCCATTAAATAGTATAGAAGAGGAACATGGAAATGATGTTGATGAAGATTACTCATATAATGGAAAAGAAGATTAAGATAAAAGTTCTCCATCTAAAAGAAAGAAGTCTCCTAAGAACAAGAAGGCAATGAAGGCACATTCTAACATTGTAGAAGAAGCCTTACTTATACTTAGTGAGGAATTAAAAAGGAAGAATGATTTACTCGAGAAAAAACTGAGTGTCATCCACTGCAGAGAATAGATCTCAAGAGTTTAACATAATGATAGAATGTCTGAATTTTTTAGGTGAATTGGGTGTTGACGGTGTGTAATATGGAAAAACTGTGAAGGCATTACATGATTATCCATTTTATAGGGATATTTTTTTACAGATGACGCAAACAAGGAAGCTGAATTGGATTATGTCGCTTTAGTTATATTTTCATGTTATTGCATATCGAATTCTTATTAATTTGACATTTTAATATTAAGCATTATTCCATATTTTGAACATTTTAAGTTTGTGCTTTGTATGAATACTTGACTTAATTTTAAGTATATATTTTGTATGAATATTTTCCTATATTTGATTAAATATACTTGATTGAATATTGTTTAATTATTTAATGTTGACATTATAGATACATGGATTTCTTATCAGATTTCGAATCAGATTATGATGATGAATGAAAGAAGGTAATCATTATTTCTGTAGCTGGGGGAGAGAACAAATATTTTCATTTACAAAAGCAACCACGTAGAACTTCTGCTCTACCAGGTCATGATTGGATATTAGAACTTTTGAATGGGAATCTAACAAGGATTTATGAAAAACTTAATAATGAGAAAGATAATCTTCTTGAGCTTATGTGATGAGTTGAGAAGTTTAGGAGACTTAAAGGCAACAAATCATTTGATTATAGAGGAACAAGTTGCAATTTTCTTGATGACTATAGACCATAATGAGACAACTAGAGTCAATGCATAACGCTTTCAACATTCAACTTGGATAACTTCGAAGTACTTTCGAAAAGTCTTATATGCAGTTAATCGTCTTGCAAAAAGAACCATTACTCCACTATCTTTTACTAATACATCTCCTAAGATTCAACATAATTCAAAATTATTTTCATATTTTCAGGTACATTCATATATTTAATTACTATTTTAATTATGTCCTTATGATTAAAAACTATTTAAATATATTTTTAATTTTTAGGATTGTATAGGAGCAATAAATGATACACATATTGAAGCACATGTTCCAACCGATGAACAAATACTATGCATGGGCAAAAGAATTAATCCAACCCAAAATATTATGCGTTGTTGCTTATTTGGCAAGCATTTTACATATGTAATAGTTGGATGGGAAGGTACTGCAAATGACTCTCGAGTTTTTTTGAAAACAGTGACTAATCTAGCTAATCAATTTCTTACGCCTTCACAAGGTATTATATTATTTTGAATAAACGTAGTAATTATGATTCATTTTTAATATCTTTTCATTAATATTATGTTTTTTATGTTAGGTAAATACTATTTAGCTTACTCGGGCTACACTAATACACCTGGATTTCTGTCATCATATTGAGGTGAAAGATATCATTTACGATATTATAGAAGCAGACGGAGACCTTAAGGTCCACATGAATTGTTTAACTACAAGCATTCTTCATTAAGAAATGTTATCAAAAGATGTTTTGATGTCTTAAAAGCAAGATTCTTTATACTTAAAAATATGTCGACTTATGATACGAAGAAACAAAAATACGTCGTTTTTGCTTGTTGTATTATACATAATTATATTAAAATGTATAAACAAAGCGATCAGTTATTTGACAATTATGCCGAAAATAAAGAACAAATTAGAGAAAGAACAAATGAAGATGTAAGTTCTCAAGTAGAGTATAACAACATCACTCTAATACAATTTCGAGGTATATCTTGGAAGTGAGATGAAATTATTAGGCAAATGTGGAATGATTATATTATTTATAATTGATCATTTCAAAAAAAAATATTTATAATTGATTTATGCTTCTTTTGTAAATAATAGTACTATTATGTTTTCAAGAATTATAATATGATTGATATCTTTTATTGATATAATTTTCTATTTTATATAATTTTATTATATACAATTAATGTGTACTTTTTAATTACATTTAATTTGCATATACTTAAATTTTAACTGTAAGATAATTAATTAATTTAAAAATATAATTTTTGATATAAAATTATTAATATAAACGTATAATTACAAAAATAAAAATAGGATGATAAAATTAAATATGTTTTTATTTTTGTTTTTAATTACTAATCTCAACTTAACAGATTTTTTTTTTATTTTTATATTACAAATTATCAATAAAAAAACTAAAAATTAAACATTACAACAGATAAATAGAAGTAAAACCAAACATTGGTCAAATCAATTGATATAATTCCCCGTTAACTCTCAACTAACAACTAATATAATTCACTGTATCCAGTCAGGACCTAAATCTTTGACGCAATAAACAGTGTCCAACATGAGACGGTCTCTTTAGGTTTTAAAACCATAGGATGGTCTATGGTTGACAAAATGAATAGTTTAAGATCAAATAACAAATTCAATTTACATAATTATTATATAATTACTACAGATAGATAATTATAACATATAACATACGGAAATAATGGCCTCTGTAAAGAGTTGGGATAGGTTGAAATGATTTCAATCATAACAACTAGGTGAACTCCAACCCTGTTGGCCTCTTTTGTTGTCTGCTAAGAAGAAGCAATAGAAGCAAACTTTACAGTAGCCATCCTGAACAAGGCATCCAGAACTGATTACTGGACATCTTCAAGCTTGAAGGAAAGCATGAACCTTTCAGGGGCTACACAAACATGTAAGATTTACACACTCTTGGAAAAGCAGAGATTAAGATGAATCCAGGAGGAAGTTTTACTTCCAAGGAAAAATATTATATGATTTTAAAGAGAAACTGGCATTTTAAACAGAATGAGGAAAACTCCAAACTGAACTGTAAGTAAATCTAAGAATCCAGAATTATCATGGTAAAATGGAAAAAGTGCTGCTCCTGCCATCAAAAGTAAAAGTTCAGCCTCAAATAAAGCGATCAACGACACTGTCTATCATACGTGAGTCCTGCAGCAATATAAATACAATAACCAACAAAATTTTTATGCAGCAGCTTGTGCTGCAATCCTCTTCCTAGCCTCCTCAATGATTGACAATTTGATACCCTTGCCCTTGGGAAGAGATACCCATGGCTTGGTTCCCTTGCCAATAGTGAAAACATTGCCCAATCGGGTGGCAAATTCATGACCAAGAGAATCTTGTATGTGAATTGTTTCAAAAGTTCCCTTATGCTTCTCTCTGTTCTTGATGACTCCAACTCGCCCTCTATTCCGTCCTCCAGTTACCATCACAACATTTCCCACGTCAAACTTGATGAAGTCGGTAATCTTATTGGTCTCCAAGTCCAGCTTAATGGTGTCATTAGCCTTGATTAGTGGATCCGGATAGCGGATGGTGCGACCATCATATGTGTTGAGGTATGGGATACCTTTCTGCCCAAACTGAACAGATCGCACTTTGCAAAGCTTAAACTGCATGACATGACATGAATCAAACACTGACTTATATAGAACTATAACTATAATAAACACAGATAGTTTACATCAATTGCGCTATGTACATGACCTTAAGTTTCCTAATTCAAACTAGAATATGCTTTAAGAACATGGAAAAACAGTACACAAACCTTTGCCTCATCATCTCTGACAGAGTGAAGTCGGAAACGACCCTTAGTGTCATAGAGGAGTCGGAAATTCTCATTTGTCTTGGGAATAGACACAACATCTATCAAAACAGAGCAGAGCAACATTGAAAATAAATATTAAAGATCAAGTTATACGAGGTAAAATACAACATGTAGATATCTTTAAATGATCATGCACAAGTTCACCACGAATAACTTGGATGATAAAATTAAGAAGATCAAGATCAAGATCAAAAGTAAATACCCATGAAGCCAGCTGGGTACGTCTTATCAGTCCGGACCTTCCCATCAACAAGAACATGTCGCTGCATTAGGATAGCAATAACTTCACGATATGTCAATGCATATTTCAGCCTGTTTCGCAGAATAAGAATCAAAGGCAAACATTCCCTTGATTTATGAGGACCAGATGATGGCTTTGGTGCCTGCAAACCACAACAAAGAAAAATGAGGCAAAAAAAGAGCCACGGGGACAGAAAAAAAAAAGGTAAGAACATTTTGTTAACATACAAATGCACCGCCAAGTTTGTCAAGCATCCAATGCTTCGGCGCATTGAGCCTTTTCAAATGTTTCTTCAACCCTCTCGCCTGTGATGCACCAAAACCGTAAGCATTTCAACAAAGACAATCAAAAAAACAAAAAACAAATATCAAGCTATATGAACATCCAGTAGTTGTCGCAAGTAACAAGAACAATGAACAGCAATACATAATCAGCGAAGCAAAACAAAATAGTTAAGCATTGCACAAAACAAACATAGAATTGCTTAGATAGTCACAACCCAAAAACAGAAACAAATACATTATAACAGGCAACGAAGTTCCCAAGATAATCAACTATAACACCGAAAGAAACAACCCAAAACTTCTGCCTCAGTTCAAACTCCAAAGCAACATGAACCCTACTCGGATCTAATCACCAAGAATCAAAAAATCAGAGAAATCCAGTTGAGAAGACATTGGAAGATGATTGCTAACCATTTTGAGCTCCGATGTCCTCGAACGCTAAGGCTGCGAAAAGGGTTTTTTTCTCTGCGACCAAGCTCCCCCGGGGGCACAGCAATCGTTGTAGGTTTTATAGTCTCTAGGGTTTGTGAGAAGAAGATTTCTTTGGGCCTAGAGAATTGGGTCCAAAAGGTTTGTAAAGTCCAGGTCGGGTCGGGTTGGTCTGAGTTTATTAGTCTGGGTAAGGTCAGTTGCGTAATTTTGAGTTTATTCGTGGCTGTTTATTGATGGCAGAAGATCGGGCCTTTACAAAGTTGGGCTGGTTGGTTATTTAACGGATCGGGTTATATCGGGTCGGGTTACGTTGAGCCTATCTAGTTGGTTCAAGTTTGGGGTCAAATTCGGGTCGGGTCAACGCTTTTTTTGGCGGTAATTCAGGGCTCCTGAAGCTGGTAGGATTGGTGAAAAATGGAGGTTTTTCGCGAGGAATCTGAGCAATTGTTGTCAATATAGTCTATTGGCATGCAAAGTTATTGTTCGGACGTTGATCGGAGGGTGGTTTTTTCCGATTGGGCGCTGCGGGTTTTTAGAAAGAGATGAAGGCTAATGGTTTGTGACTTGTTTAAGGAGATGTGAAAAGAAAGGAATTTTGATTGATGGGGCGATTTAAGCAGAAGGAAACGTTGTTTTTCTTTTTGGTTGTTGAAGAATTTAATGGGTTCAAGATTCAAGTCTGATTTAATCTTCTCAGTTATCTGAATGCAGATTGATGCTTGTCTGTTCTGAAAGGTGTTCTTTGAGGACCCCTTTGCTATTCTTTGAAGTGGTTATGTTCAAGAACTGGCCTTTTAAAGATTCTGATTCACAGAAAACAACCCAATATCTGATCTTTATAAGTTATCAGTCATTTGATCCCTTTTTTTTTTCTTCTTGTTGTTCTGATGTTCTGAACCTACAAGAAAGAATCATAGCTACATGAAGACTTTCAACTTGTTTGCTTTTTCTTCTTTTGAGCTTTTTAATGGCTTCCTTCAACAATCTTCTCTCCCAATTTTTCTTTATCTGCAATTGTCTGGTGTCGTTCTCTTCAACATTATCTCCTCAGGCAAAGCTTTTGTCAAATCTGCTGGTTCATTGATCTGTCAGGTTTTATGCTTCCTTTTCTATTATCTACGTTGGTTTGTGGATCCTTCCAATTTCTGAAACAAAAAAACATGTAGTCAATGCACCTTACCAAATCTGCTAAACTAGGAAAGATCACATTTTTGAAGTTTGGAAGCCTGAAATTGAAAATCCAACATAACATCCCACATTGCATTGAGTGCCTCTCCTTAGAGACAAAAACCAACCCCATTTTTTGTGGTTGGACCACTTTTGAGCACTTTGCAATTCATGTCTGCAACTTAATAATAATAACAACAATCTAGAAAAAATTGCAGTTGAAAGTCCAATAATAAGCTGCTTCTTACCTAGGCTTCGCTTCTCTTGAGAACAATTCTGTGGGGGAAAGAGGACCACATTTCTCAAGTTTGCTATGTAGAGGAAACCGACAGCTTGACATAGTTGGTGCTTGCAATATAACAGCCCTTAGATCAAGCCAAGATCAATGGGCTTGACAAAAAAAACCTTTCGGCATGAAATATGGGAGCAAGCCCTGAATCGTACTATCTTGGTCCTCATTCCTAAGACCCCTTTCCTGCAGTCAATTACACAATTCTGACCTATCACTATGTGCACTGCCTCTACAAAGCTATCACCAAAGTTGTCGTTAATAGGCTAAAACCCCACCTCGAGAAACTTATAGCCCCAAACCAATGTAGTTTTGTCCCAGGCCGACAAATTGTTGACAACATAATCATCGCCCAGGAAGTTATTTATTCTATGTGGAGAAAAATCGGTAAAACTGGTTTCTTAGTAGTTAAGGTTGACTTAGAAAAAGCCTACGATCGGCTTTCTTGAGACTTTATCGACGATACTCTCATTACCGTTGGAATCCCAGACTCCCTCATCAATCTTATCATAAAGTGTGTTTTCACAGTAACTATGCAAGTTAACTGGAATGGAGCACTAGGTGAAGCTTTTACCCCTATTCGAGGTATTCGACAAGAAAACCCACCTTCGCCTTACCTGTTTGTGCTGTGCATGAAGCATCTCGGCCATCTCATCACTCACTCCGTGGCACAAAGACGTTGGTCGCCTATCACTTTAAGTCGCCTAGGCCCTCCCATATCCCACCTATTTTTTGCCGACAACCTCATCTTATTCTCTGAAACCTCTCTTGATCAGGTCTCCATCATTCGTGAAACCTTGACTACTTTTTGTGCCACGTCGGGTCAACGCATTAGTTAGGACAAATCCCGAGTTTTCTACTCCAGGAACATCCCTCCTTCTACGGCGCGTACCCTTAGCCGAGCGTTGGGCTTCAAATAGACACCGGACGTCAGTCGCTACCTTGGAGTACTACTGCTTCACGAAAAAGTCACTAAGAAGATTTACCAATACTTCTTAACAAAGTTCAACACCGCCCCTCAGGTTGGCAAGCCAACCTCTTGTCTTTTACGGGACGTATCACTTTGATCCAGTCGGTCCTTTCTGTGCTCTCTACTTATATGATGCAAACAGTTCGCCTTTCTGGGGTTTTGTGCGATGAATTGGAGAAGCTTATGCATACCTTTTTATGAGGCTCCTCCCTCGGAACTCGAAAAATACACCTAGTTCACTGGGATAAAGTTTGTCAACCCAAGGATTTGGGTGAGCTTAGAATTCGGAACATCCGCGCCACCAATGACGCTTTGATTACCAAATTAGGGTGGGCTATAATTACCAAACCTAACACTTTGTGGGTCCAAATTTTATCGGCCAAGTATAAATTTGATGTCAACCATATAACTTTCGCTATTCCTACTACCGGTGGCTCCATGGTGTGGCGGAGTATCAAGGCCATTTGGCCCAACTTGATTAATGACATGCGTTGGATGATTGGGGACGGGTCTCAAGCTCAATTTTGGCTTGACCCATGAGTTGCCAACGTGAGTTCCCTTTTACAGCATGCTACCACTCCTATCCCCTCCTCCGAACTTGACCGTCGCGTCCACCACTTCGTGGACACCATTGGGAATTGGGCTTGGACTAAGTTTCAACCTTTGCTTCCTTCCTCAATCTGGTTGTCCATTGCGGGAACCTTGCCCCTCAAATCTTACCTAGGAGTCGACAAACTCATTTGGGTACCGTCACCTACTGAAAAATTCACTACTGCTTCGGCCTATTCTATGCTTATGGAGCACCCTCAAGCTTAACCCGTTAGCTTGTGGAAGAACATTTGGCACTGGCCCGGTCCACAGCGTATCCGCTCTTTTCTTTGGCTCTTTGCTCAAGACCGACTCCTCTCCAACCAGCAACGCGCTCGCAAGCACCTCACTACGAGCTTGGAATGCTATCACTTTCGTATGGAAGAGTCCAAGCTCCACGTTGTTCGTGATTGCCCAAAAGCGTGGAATCTTTGGCTTACTTTTCCTCGCCATGCCATCTCTCCCACCTTCTTCACTAGCAACCCTTAGGAATGACTTACTCTTAACCTCCAGAACCGTCAGTTGGTCTCGGGCCTTGAATGGGCCGCTATCTTTGAGACTGCCTGTTGGTTTTTATGTACATGATGAAATAAGGCCCTTTTCGACACTCAGTTCTCCTGGCCGACTTCTCCTGCAACTATTGTTCTCAATTATGTCTGCTTGAGTTCCCAAGCCTCAGCCTCGCTTTGTCGCGCTTGTCTGGCCCCTTGACCGCAATACCAGCAATTTATTGGGTGGTGCTCGCCTACCCCGTGATGGGTCAAACTGAATATCGATAGGGCGTGTTGTAGCGAAACCTCCTCGGCCACTGTAGGTGGTATTCTTTGAGATAGCACTGATGATTGGCTCGGTGGGTTTGCTCAGAATCTGAGCCGGTGTTCTCTGGTTTAGGCTGAACTCTGGGGCGTCTACTCGGGTCTCCAACTGGCCTGGACCTTTGGTTTTCGACGCATGGTTCTCAAACTGGATTCTCTCTTGGTTAAAGAACTCCTCTCTGACGCCCCGCATCGATCCATGTCGCTCAATCCTTTAGTCCTATGTATCAACGAACTACTCATCCGGAACTAGGTTGTTTTTTCTTGATACATTTACAGAGAGGACAACCGATGTGCTGATTGGCTCGCCAACCATGCTTTTACTTTGAGACTCGGTCTCATCACTTTTGATAAAGCACCCTCTGCCACTATCTTTATACAAGGTATGGCAAGGGTTAACCTCTATTGGAGGATCTTATAATTTATGTTATTTCTCTTGTAAAAAAAAAAAAAAAAAGAGCACTGTAGTATTCTTAAGTCTCGCTATTGTGATTCCTGTGAAGTCCAAGCCACCACCCCAAGGAATAGTTGTCCTGCTGCTTTATGGTAACTAGATTGACTTGTCTAGTCTTGTCTTATCATTGGACTGTTGGGAGTTTGAAGTGTCTTCAGTGAGATTGTCTCACTGGGATTGTCTTCAGTGAAACTTGTACTAGTACACAGACGGTGCTTCTCATCTATAATTTTCAGGTAAACTAAAAGTTTGGTCATGATAGGCACACTGCAGCAAAATTGTGGAACCTACTGTACTTAATGTACATTCACGAGATTGAAGTTGTTTCTTTTTTATATGGATCATTTTCTAAAGCCGATCTTGGGCCTAAAATGCAGTTGAATCAGGTTTTACCTCTTAATTTCGGATGAGTTTAAGGCTTAAACCCCATTGCCACCACTAGAAGCTGCTTATATCAGCAATGGACAATTTAGCCTACGAAGACAGATATAAATCACTTCACCATTTTCCAAGAAAAGTTCCCAATTTTCAGTGGAAGCTCGAGCGAAAAATTTCAAACGTCATCCGTTTAGCAGCCTTTTTTGACTTGCGACCAAAAACCTGTTAGAAGTTATTTAATATTCGACTTTGCATGCGCATCACAATGGAACAGAGGTCTTCACTTCAGACCCTCTGTTCAAAGCATTGGAGAAACTAATAGAAAAGGTTGCTGTGTCTGTGAGCAATACCAAATGATGAACACATCCAAGAGACAAGGTGGGGAATACCCTTTTCTTGGTTCTTTAAAGTGACTTGAAGATTCGAGCATTTCAGGAGGAGTGACTGTCACTGGACTACCCTGGATTCTCCAAATTTGTAAGCTCCTATTGCTTTGTAATCCCACTAGTTATGTCCGTTGCTCATGTTTAAAACTTCTAAATTTATCCTCTACCAAATGGTCTACAAATGCACGAAGCAACTGAGCTACTTAGAGGCATACGTATTATCAGAAGCAATCGAGGGAAAAGGATAGGTGAGTACAAAGAAGGCAAGACGTTTAGTTGAAGCTTAGAAGTAATCAGAAAAGACGCGAATTTTGATTAGATCTGCACAGCTAGACTGCATTTAGGCCCCATAAAAAGATTAAAGCTCCTAGTCTTCCTAGTCCTTTTAGGACCATATAATAATGATAATGATGGGGCTTGCAAAAGTCGGTATTCATTAATCAAGAAGTTGAAACAGCGTTTTATGCATTTGAAGCCAGTCTCTGTCCTCTAGGGAATGAATGTCTATGATAAGAACTTAAAGGGTATTAATGTCTCTTTATGAAATCCTCATTGAGTCGTGATCTCCTTGTGGCAGGCAGTACATATTCAGGACACCTGAGGAAAAGAAGCAGCTGTCCACTGTGCGTAAAAATGGGTTCTGCAAAACTAGTCTACTTGTCCCTTCCAAGCTTGCTTTTGGTCATCTTGGTATCTCCATTTCAAGTTGCTTCTTGCTTAGAGGTTCAGGATTCGTTCACTGTTGGTTCTCAGAAAGTTAATCTGTCAATTTACTATGAATCTCTATCCATACCTTCAGCCAAATTCATTGTCCAGAACCTTTGTACCATCTTCAACAATGGTCTTATCAGCATCACCAATCTCAGGATGGTACCTTGGGGTAGTGCTCGTGTTGATATAGTTAACAAAACCATCGCTTGTCAGGTCAGAATTTGCCTTCTTCGTCTTCATTTCTGGTCATTTTACCGGTTAGTCATTACCAGCTACTCTGGATTTTGCTGATATGGCACTCAGGAGCATTACTGTGACTTAACTAGATTGATTAACATAACCTGCATAACCATAACCGGGACAAAAGAATCCATTTCACGTGTTTTCCTGGTTGAACGGTTTCATGTCAGAACAAGAAGATGGTCTTTGGTTGACTTTAGCTAAAATCTTCAAGAACCTGCATTTCCAAATTAAGGACACGGCAAAAGTGAAGCTTCATTTTGGTGTTTCAGGACATACTTTTTTAACATCATAATGCATTAACTTCTTCAAGCATGAGGACCCATCTTTTCTTTTAAATTTGATATATTTTTTCTCCTTGAAATTTTCCACTTTTCTTTTCCCTTCCAAAGTAATGATTTTGTTGAGTTAATTGATTATAATCTCAAATGTGTTGTCAACTCGCAGAATGGTCCTGATGAATGTCAGCTCAATATAATACAAGCCTGCGCCATTATTGTCTTGAATGATGAGGTAGGACCCATATGAGGTTTAGCTATGGTGGTTGAGTCTTCAACGAAGAATTTAATTGTCTTAGTTAAAGTCTAAGATAAGGAACTTTTATTTTACGGTCTCCAATTGTCATATAGATTATAACTACTGAAAAGCTTTCTGCTCTAAAACTCCATCGCAGAACAAGATTTATGCTTTGAGTTACTGCATTGAGTTCTTGGTCATTGAAGGAAGGCATCAGGACTGGAAGTCTTGTTTCGACTCACTTGGATTGTCTGCAAAACCGGTTTTGGACTGCTACAGAAGTGGTAATGGAACAAAGGTCAGTCCTTTTGATTCAGTTCTTTCATGAGCATACATTGGAAAAGCATTGATTTTTAATGTCCTTTCCTTTCTCAGCTTAACGGAGAAAATCTTACTCCCTCTGTTTCATAATAAAAGTCGTTTTAGAAACATTTTAATTATTTAAAATAAGTGTCATTGTTGAATTTGTATGCATGTTTATAACTTTTCTTCCAAAATTAACTTTTCATTTCTCTCTCATCTTAATTATACAATCACAATT
>JANIJH010000005.1:956742-969830 GCA_024520975.1 Erythroxylum areolatum | reverse complement strand
AGGGTATATCTATAATTTTATTAATTTTCTTAATAAGCGTGTATTTTTCTAAAACGACTTTTATTATAAAACGGAGGAAGTATTTAACTAGGCCTCGGGCCTAAACAAAAAACCCAGATCTTGACTTAATGACCAAGCTGGCTCATTGCCAACCCTACTCAGTTTGAATAATAAATTCTCCTGTTCCTATGATCAGTTCTAAATTTGAGTGCCAACTTCTACGCAGCTTGGACTAGCATTTGGTTTAGAAACCGCACATCTGAATCCGCCTCCCACATTCATGCCATGGGTAGTGATCAACAATCGTTCGATTGGAACCGTTAGTTCTCTAGCCTAGACCTTCCATTCACTCACCTCTGTCTTTCAGTGGCAGCCATTAATGGACCTTGTTCCAATGCAGGATTATCAGAACTTTACAGGTTATGTTTGCAATGCATTCAAAGCCAGCCCTGCACCTAAAGCATGCACAAGTTCTCCACCAAAGACTAGTTCAATCAGAGAGGTTAATCCAACTTCTGATCCAATCAGGTTTAAATCAAAGAACTTTACATCTGGTGGAGCATTCAAGAGTATGCCAAGGTTGAAGAAAGCTTCATTGAAGGAACCTTCAAAAGGGTTCTAATAGAATATTAACACTTTGGTGTTTTTCTTTTTATGGATTATTTATGCTATAGAATATGAAAGAAAATTTATATTATTAATTTTATAATATCAAAATTAAAATTATGTTCTCAATATATTAAATAATATATAATCATTTATTTTATTAACCTAAATTTTAATAAATAAAGAAACTAATTATGAGAATTGAGGTTGATAATGAATAGGTTAAGTTTAAATCTAAATAACAATTTTGAGCGAAGGTACTTTCAAAAAAATAAAAATTTTAATTGATATCAGACTATCATAAAATCAACTTAAGTTTAAATAAAATTAAAGAATTTGAAATATAATTAAAAGAGATCATCTTTATTTATCAAAGAATTTAAAGTTTAATTAAAAAAATTAAATAAACATTAATTGATTTATTTTAATTTATAAAAATTTATTAATTTATAAAAATTGACCGATTAATTAATAAATTGATTAGTTTTTAACAACAAAAATTATTAAAGTAAATTAAATCGAAAAATTAAAATCAAACAAAAAAGTTGAATAGTTCATAAACATTTATTTTATTTTATTTTAATATGTAAATGTGTTAAATAATTTAAATGAAATATATGAATTATTAATTATGAGATTAACAAATTATTATATATAAAATTTTAAGAATTGAACTGTTGATGAATTATATAATTTATTTAAATATTATTTTTTACATAATTTATAAATCATATTAATATTAATATGAGATAATATATATTTATATTTAAAATACTCAATTTAATTTTTTTAACAATTTTTAATTCCTCACACTGAAAAGCACAAGAGAAGAATCTATTTTGCTATTCGAGATGGCCCAAAAAGGCCCAAAAACGTCCCATCTAGGGAGCCTCAATTTGCCGCCATTGTTGGGAGTCCTTCTGGCCTCTACCGTCGTCTCTATAGTTTCCTCTTTTTTTTAGCAACACAAGCGCAGAAATCAACCTTGTCTTCGAACGATCGTTACTGTTTAGCGGGATGCGGGCGAAAACGCGCTTCCCTAAGGCGCGACTGTCGAAATCGCCACAGAAACCTCCGATTGTCCTTAATGAACGTTGCAAGGTACATTTGATTAGTTGTTTTTGTTTTGAATTTCAAAACTTTTGTATGTGTGAGAGTGTGTGTGTGTGTGTTGAGTCTTTTATTGATTTGAAGAGTTACAAATAGTTGTTTGCTCAGGATGGTTCAAACAATGCTGAAACTAGCATGAATAGGGTTGAACCAGGCAATGATAACGATGGTGATTGTGGTTTTGGGGTCGCCGGGACTTCTTTTCTTGGGGAGAAGTGTGATTTAGATGGTATAGATAGAGTTTGGCTGGAGAATGATACCTGTGTGGAATGTTATAAAGCTGGGGAGTTGTTTATTTGTGGTGAGGTTGGTTGCCTGATGGCTTATCATGAAAAATGTATGAACTTTAAGCCGAATTTTGACGAGAAGGGGAAGTTTTACTGCCCCTTTTGTTGGTTTAAACGGCAAACAGCAAATTCCATTCGGTTGAAGAAAAAAGTCATGTTGGCAAAGAAAGCTCTTCTAGATTTTATGGATCCTAAATTTGTTGGTAAAGTTCAAGAGAATCAGAATAATGCGATATTTGGAGAACATGTTCCAAGTGAAGTATCGTTTGGTAAAGAGAGAAATGGTGCTGATCGTTCGAATAGAACAGAGATAGGTGATGGAGTGCATGCTGAATTTGCGCCGTCAAAGGAAGTCCATATGTGTGAAATGGAAATTGCTAAGTCAAACAACTATGATCAGGTTGAGGCAATGGTTGAAGATCAAGTTGAACCTGTTAGTTTACATGAAGAAGGTGCAAATGATGGAATACACGATCAATCCATGCCAGTGGAGGGAGTTCATTCATGTCAAAATGAAAGTGCCAAGCCAGCGAACTTTGATCAGACCGAGACAATGGCTGAGGATCTAGTGGACCCAGGTACTTTACATAAAGAAGATACAGATGAGGGAGTAAATAATCAATTTGTGCTAGTGGAAGAAGTTCATCCACATGAAAAGGGAAGCGCTGAGCTCACCAACTGTAATCAGACTGAGGCAGTGGCTGAAGATCAAGTTGAAGATGAACCCCTAGCGATAACTTCTCACTGTGGAGAAGGCGGTATTGTCACTGCTGCAAGTCATGGATTAGTGAAAGACGAACCTGCTTTTGTAAAAGAACCTCAAGGAAATCAAGGCCAAAGGGAGGAAGAACAAATGAATCATGGTGTGCCAGAGGCTACCATGCTATCTACTGGATATGATTCTGCACCTACGGAAGAAGGTTTGGGAAAAAAGGTGCATAAAATACCTGATTCAGATGCTGAGACAGTTGCTTTACACCGGAAACGTGTCAAACAAATTTGTAGAAGAAAGACATCACAACCTCGTGATCCCAAATCACCAAAAGGTGTATTCCCTGAATCACTCACCACCATGTTGAATGAGAACAACTGCAATAATGATCAAAAAGTTGACCCTTCAAAAGAATTCAGACAGCCCCAAGAATCTGCAAAGGGCTTGTGAGTATTGACTGTCTCGCATACTTTTTATTTTGAAATTACATGTTTTTTTATGTAGAGTAGAAGTTGGATCAATTTTGTAAGTAAAAACTAACATTTTATTCCCCTTTTGGCAGTGTGAATCCGCAATTTTCCCATGAAAAGCGTAAAAGGATGTTTTGGACACCTGAAGAGGAAGATATGCTAAGAGTATAGACACTTAGTTGCTTTATTGTCTCTCAAACATATGTTTCAAACTGGCTAGTTTCTTTCTCTTTTTGCATTTATCCTGATCTTATTAATTTCTTGATGATACTTCACAGTTCTATAAACTCAAATTCTTTGCTAAACAAGTGTCCTGTCAACAACTTGATGAAGATATAAGAAGATAAAATATATATTAGCTGTGAGAATGAAGTGGTGAGAAAGATATCGCATGGTTTTCTGAGGAATGCAGTATTTGATCTATATGTTTCATCTTGTTGATGTTAGTAACTAATGTAACATCTTTTCCTTTCTTATATTCCCAAAGCAGGGCGCTTCTTGTTGCTTAAGACATACAGCATCCATCTTATCATTAATAAAGTAGTAACTTGATTTGAATGTAACATATTGCTCAATTATAGAATTGCTGGCTTAATTTTTGAAAATTTTCTTGAAAGAAAAGACACTGTTTTTATACAATTTGAAAAACATGGTGATTGATTATTGGTTTTACTTTAGAATGGCCAAGTTACCTTGATAAACAATGCTCAGCTTCCTTTTCCTTGTTGCAGAAAGGAGTGCAGATGTACTCAACTCAAGTAAACAAAAACATCCCATGGAGGAAGATTTTGGACCTTGGTCGTCAAACTTTTCATTCCACTAGAACACCGACTGATCTCAGAGATAAGTGGCGAAAAATTGTGGCCAAGGAATCCTAAGCTGTTACTAGAGAATGGTTCTCATCACAAACTAGAAATTGAGGGTAAAAGTATATGAACTGTAAGATTTCTTCTCCTTTCTTTTCGGCCGTTTCACTGTAAGTATTGGATGTAGTTTTGTATTCATCTAACCCGATTCAGTTTATAAAGGTACCCCTCTAATAAAAAACTACTTACATTTTTGCATGATGTTTGGAGGGATGGATCTAATCAACAGCATCCATAGGGGATTTTTGTGAGTCTCAGTCTTCTTTCTATTCCAAAGTAGCTGGTGTAAAGTATTGTAAATTGGCTGTCTCATTTTGTTAGAATAGTTGTCTCTTCGCTAAGCGTACAAATCTAGCATTGGGAAGCTAGACAACTTTGTGAAACTATGTATATATCATGACCAGATCCTGCTGCTACTGTCTTCAGTTAAAGTTGCATGACATGGCCAGGAAATTTTGCTAGTTAAAAGTTCTGAGTTTATAATCTTATTTTTGGCACTCTGCCCCATCACTCTTATGATCATTTGACAACCATTCAAAAAGGTCATCATCTTTACATATATTGCCATGGCCATGAGAGTGTCCATCTTTTCTCCAGGTTCTGAATCGTCCATTCTTTTTGTGCATGTAATAGAACGGATAATGACTATTTATACCAGAATGCATGTTTATGTTGATTCGTTAGAAATTGATTGAGTGATGAACTTCACAATTACTACTCTAAAACCCTGATATGGATATTGTCTTGCTATAGAAGATTTGTGTTTAAGATTGCAGGAATCAGAACTACATATTTACTTTATAGAGGTCAAAAACAAGAATAATGAACATCAAGTCATGCAACGGGTGCTAAATAATAGCAACATCAACCGGGAATTCTGTACTTTTTACCACGAAATCATCACTATTTCGAGTCAAAAGAATGTCAAAAGCTCTTAATAACATTAGGAAGATATAAGTTACAGATGGATTCAAGTACAGGCATTAAATCAAAACATAAACACACAATTACATGTAATCAAGAGAATGACCAATTATCTATTGCAGATTTATCATCTTCCAGATGGTCTGGCATGTATCAAAAGCACTCATCTCTGATGGATCGAATTCAAACATCTCAACCTTCTTTTTATCTCTATCTACAATGTCTGTGATCTTATAGTAAGTAGACTGAACTGGATTTGGATCTGAACAAGTACACGCTAAAGCAATGATATGACTCGTTATGTTGAAAACCAAGTTTAAAAACCATATTTACCAAAAAAAAAGTTTAAAAACCATAGGATACGTCCTGATATTTTGGAGCGATCATCCAAGTTTGGAATCACATTAGTAACAGAAGCATACATTGACAGCTTTCTCCTGCAAGCTCACAGCAAAAGAAAAATGATTCATTTGAATCAAGAACAGTAATCAGAGTATAACGCAAAATCCAATGTAAGACAATCTACTCACTGCAATCTCAGTTCATCTTGTTCGAGTTTCTTTAGATGTTGCTTTTGCGCTTCAAAACAAATCCTCTGCCTTTCCAAATCATTGATCTGATCGTTGATGACTGTGTTCATACAAATCAAGGAACCAAATTCCAATCAAAACCCAGTTCAAAAACCAAAACTCCCAACAGCAAACACAACACAGAATAATCATATACGTATCTTAGTTCCTCCATTAAAGCTGTCTCCTTCTCAAGCTCTGCCTCCAATTCCTTCTTCACAATTTCCGGTCCACCATCTACACAAGCCTCAGATTCTGCCTTCTCTGTCTTCTGCTTCCATTCGTCTATCTTTTTCTCATAATCTGCATCAATACATCAACCTGTCAGCCAAAACACTACAATTTTTTGATGAAACCCATGTACATGAAAAAGAATTGAAATTGCCCAAAAAATTCCACGAACAGACCTTGGAGCTGAGAAAAAACGTCGTCGTACTCGGAGTTGGAAGAGGAACTGAGGATTTTGAAGTGTTCCAAACAATGGGTCAAGTTCTTAATGTCCTTCCTGTCCTTCAAAACGGCGACCAGATCGTCGCTGTACGAAATCAGCTTCTCCAAATCGATTTTTCCAGACAGGTCCCCCATTTTCTCGAGCACTTGAAGTACTGGAACTTCAAGAACAACCGTATGGGGCCTAATTTCCCAGCGGTTCTCGCGGTGGCTAATTTAAGAGGTCCAATCCGATGAGCGGAGTAGTGTGAAGTGTGAAAGAGTTTGGTACAGGGAGGGAAAGGAGTTGAATTAAAATTAATCGCCGAAACGACGACGTCATTATTGTTGTTTAGGTAGGGCCCTAGGCCGGCCCAGCCCGAACTTAGTCCATGGCCCAATCAAGCTGAAGCATTTAACTCGGATCAAAATTCGGAAAATTGCCATCTCGAAGACAAAAGGGAATATCATTGAATTTAATTTAATATCTTTTTTTTTAATACAAGGAAGAAAACAATCAGAGAAGCAAAACACACGCAAGCCCTTATACTCCCTAGCATAGGGTACGAAGATATATCGAGCCATTTATATCATGATAGAGAACGTCTCGAATGGATATCGGAGGCTCCTAGAGATAGTGTAGTCCAGTCCTTGCTTGCATGGCTAGTGCAGACAAGACCGTCCATATATTGGTTCCCTTCAAGATGGATATGCTGAAGATGAACCACCCAATCGCAATGAAGCAATCCTCGAATACTTGTCACCAAAGAAAAATGGTCAGACGTAGCGTTGTGGGAAGATGATAGAATATCAATAACCTCTAGTGAGTCTACCTTGAATGTCATATGACGATACCCTCGATTAGGTGTGTTCATGGTAGGGTAACCTGATCTGTTTATAAATAACCTGAACTTAAACCTGAATGTCAGGTTCGGCAATTTCACGAATCTGAACCTGAACCTAAACTTAAAGAACTTATAGGATCGGTTAACTTAATTTCAGGTTCGGTTCTTAGGGTAACCAGAACCTATTCATATCAATATATATGACAAAAAATTATACAAATAATTGATGAAAAAATACAAATTATTCATTAAAGTATACATACAAAATCCATCAAAGATTAATCCAATATGTTAAACCCAAGCAAAGTAAAAATAAGCCAAATAATATCTTATAAAAGATCCAAACTAGAAAAAAAAGATAAATTATTTAACAATTATTCTTTGAATAGGATAGTAGGATGGTAGTTTGAGAGATGAGAGATTGAGAAGTGACTGTAGGATGAAAGATTAAATGAATTTTTTTTGAACGAATAGAATGACCTTTAATTTTTCTTTGTTTTCATCGAGGGAAAAAATTTTCAACTTCAATGGCTGATATTTGATAAAAGATTAATTGTGATTCAAGGGATCTTAGCCATAAATTTACAAGGTTTATATTAAGATCGTTGGATTGAATTATTTTTTTTTAGAAGAACTAAATTTACAAGTGATCTTAGCAATTTTATCAATTATTCATATAAGAACAAACTTCATTGCCATATCAATGAATCATATAAGAACAAACTACGTTACTATTCTCAATTTAAATATTAAAATGATTGCTATTCATTATATTAACAAAAATTGAACACAAAATCGTACGTAAGGTTTTTATGGTAATGTCTTGTTTTTTAATAAACTTTCAATAGAGCTCTCTTTTTCTTTCCAATCAAAAGTGTTTAGATAAATAAAGTTATGTTTGTATTTGTACAAGACAATATTATTATATGCTTATCATTTATTAGCAACTATATTATATATTTTTAAGAATCAATATGACTTGCTTGTTTAATATTTATAATATTTCATAAATATCTAAGCTAATATATGTGTCTTAAAAAACTAAAATTGTAGAATTTCTTAACAAATGTGTTTTATACTTATTAATTTCTTTATTTAATCTCTAAATGATTATATTATTTTAATCAGTGAATTTTTTCTATTAATAGTTTAATATTTCGATCAATAACTTTGACACATATTAATTACTATTTGAAGTAAAAATATTGAGTATTATGCATTAGTTGTTACTTATAATAGCAATGTTCAAGATTAATGTTTAATAACATAGAATTAAAGTAGTTTTTTTTTCCTTTTCTTCTTTGTTTACTCAAGAATTAATATAGTAAATACTAGTAAATTTATCATTATTATTATCTTCTTAAATTATATCTAAATATATGATAGATTTTTTAAGTATTTCAGGTTCAGGTATAAACCTAGAACCGCAAGTTAAAAACCTGAACCTGAATCATAAACCTAATTTTTTATGTTCGGTTCGAACCGAACCTGAACTTAAATTTAGTTAACCTTATTTACAGGTTTGGTTCATAAGATTCAGGTCTGATTTACAAGTTCGTGGATTTTTTTAAACAACCCTATTCTCGATCCTATACCAGGAAGAGGCCTGAATAGACCCCCACAATTCTGCCTCTAAGGATACCCCCACTCTAAAATTCAGGAGGAAACCGCCACACTAGTAACCTTGACTAGACCTCAGGAGACTTTCAGCTGCAACGTGATTGAAGTCTGGGTTAACTGCTCCTTTCGTGTTGAATTTGACCCAACCTTTGAGTAGATTGGAGCCTGGGTTAACTACTGAACCACCTAACGACATACCCTACCTCGGGAAGACCCGGCTTTTCACCATATTAGCCCGAAAAATTCAACCAACATATTCCATGACTAGGCGAGTACCCCGATAAGTAATTTAATATCTTTGTCAATACTTGGACGGAAACGATCTTGATTTCTGTAATTTTCTGTGAACTTGCCAGCTTCGTGGAAAGGTTAGTCGCGTCGAGCTCTGGACTTGGAAAATTTGTCACCTCGCGCACGCTTAGTCGGGGATAGTATCAATTTTGAAGAATTTTGTAGCATTGAATATGGGTTTTCTGGAACTTGACTTTAAATGGGATTTGAATAAATTATTATGAATATATAATAATTTGTATGTAATTTAAATAAATTATTTAAAAATTTAAGAATATAAAATTATTAAATATAAATATAAATTTTGTTTGTTGAATACATTCTAATTTAATTATTTATTATTAGTAAATTATCTGACAAATTATCAAATGTTATCAAACTTAAAAGATATAAACTTGGAAAATTACTAAATTCCTTTCCTTGAAATCATGTGCCTTAAACTCTTGTGATGCAAGTTCGACACTATACGTCGATTCTACTCTTCTAAGCGAAACATCGGTTCTGATAATTAAATCTTTGTTTACCAAAATAATTATAAATATTTCTAAAAAAGTAAGCATACGATGTATAAAAAGTTCACACTATTCTTTATCTCTAAAAATTTTGCCCTAACCACCCAGTAGTTATTCCATTTTTATTGTCCATTAAGCCTGCTCTGAATAATCTATTTTTTGCCGGATTATTATCGATATAATTATAAAAATTCTTGTGATGCAGGCTTTTCATAATAAAATAAAATATTATTTGATAAATTAAGTATATAAATTTTTTTAAAAGATAATTAAAGTTCAAAAATTACTAAATTACTTTTTCTTAAATCAATGCACCTTAACTCTTATGGTGCAACCTTTTCACTCCATTATTATTAGTTTGAGTGATACGGTAATAACATGTCATTGTTAAAAGATTCAGATGTAAAAATTTCAAATTTTTAAATTTTTAAATTGGATTTTTTAAATAATTTTTTTAAAAACTGATCAATTTATTAATTAATTAGTTAATTTTTATATATTAATAAATTCTTATTAATTAATTAATTTTTATTTAACATTTATTAGTTAAATTTCAAAATTTTCGATAAATAAAAATAATTTTTAATCATATTTTAAAAATTTTATTTTATTCAATATTTAGTCAATTTTATAACGATCGATTGAACATTTTAAACTTTAAATTTTTTGTCTTACTATTTTAATTTGTAATCCGGTCTTTAAATAAATGTTAACTAATTAATTACCGTATAGAAGATCATAGACCTCACTCATAAAAAGTTTAAAAAGATATAGTAAAGTTTCAAAAACTACTAAATTCTTTTTCTTGAATTAATGTGCCGGCAACCTTTTAACTCCATTACGACTAATTTGAGTAACATTGTAAAAAAAACTTGATTTATCAACTAAAAAATATTATAACAGGCCCTACGGTATGATCGAGTTGATGGAGGGAAGGATAAGGCCAAAAGGTCATGCTTTCAAATCCCTCTACTTACGTTCTCTTGATCAAGCCTGTTGTACAGGTTTTACTTAATGTGGAGGACCCAGTTGACGTGATTTGTAGGTTATTGTGTCAATCTGGAAGTTTATCCAGTACGCATACAAAAGATAACGATTGTATGTTCCTTCATTTAAAAAAAAAAAAGAGACTTAGTCATATTATTTTATGAGGTAAGATCATATATAAATTATAAATTTTATAAGTTCTGGTTCATAATAGACTGAAATGAATTCAAGTTTTAAATTTTTTTATCTTTTGCATATTTTAAATCAAGTTTAAATTAAAAATTTTAAATTCAAAACCTATTTTAAATTTAATTTTTTAAAAAACTTAGATCTAATTGGTGTGAAGTCAAAATTTAATTTTAGTATAAGTCAAATATATTCATATTCACATTAGTTTATAAGAGTTTATACAAATGTTGGATTTATTAAATAAATGTATAAGCTTATAAAGATTTGTTTTTTGCCCTTTTTGCCTCTTTCTTCTTCAATTTAGTCACGACAAAGTCTAAGAAGTCAGGAATGCCGTCAATGATTCTTGACCAACAAATACCCTTTTTTGGTTTATATTTGTTGTGTACTTAGTTCTTGCAATTTTTAATTTAATAATCCAAATCTTCCTTGTAGATTTGTATAAGTTTGAAGAATTATTATATTCAAATAATAATTTCTATTTAATATTATATGGAATATCCTCTTTTTTATTTTACATAGAAGATGATAATTATTAATAATCAATCAAATTTATTGAAAAGATAAAAGACATTAAATTAAATTATATATAAATTAGTTAATGAATCTTTTAATAGTTTAATTTTATTAATTTGAAAGTAATTTGTAAAAGAAATTATACTGTATTTCTTGTAATTTGATTTTTTCTAGTTTAATTTTTATATTTTAAAAATTATTATGTACCCCACACGAGTTTTTTTAATTTCTAATTTTAAAATAAAGTACTAAAATTTAATAATTTTTTACTGCATTGTTTTGAATAAGAAATAGAAAAAAATAAACAACAATTTAAAAAAATGAGAGAATGTGTCACAATTTAGTTCAAAACATTAGTTTTTATGACATGACTAATAGATGCATGTGTATTTTAGACTAAAACATAACTTTGTGAATTGAATTATTACAAAATTGATTTAATTAATTATAAAATTTAAAAGCCTAATTATTAAATTAAAAAATTAAACATTTTTAAATATTTTATCTACATAACAATAATGTTGATTGGAGCCAACAGTCCCGGACTCTCAAGTCAGTGATAGTGAGAATTTTGAGGTAAGAGTAAAGTCATGTTTGGCAAACAATGGATTGTATTAACTGTTAGCTGATTTTATCAGCGATTAGCTGATAGCGGATTATATCAGCTGATTTAACTAGCGAATAACATCAGCTATTTATTAAATATGTTTGGTAAAATTAGTTGTTTAGTATTATAGTTGTTGATATGTAAAATGACTTATGAAAGCATGTTTTAAAAAAATTATAAAAATATGAAAATTATATTTCTTATTATGTCGTTGAATATTCTTATAATAATTTAGATATTTAATTTTACAAAAAAAATAAGTTTATAACTTTAAATAATAATAGTAATAATAATAATCTAATGTTAAATTATTTATTAATATGAATGATACAACGAATCACATCATATTAGTATTTTTTATATAATATATATAAATTTTATTATTTAATAAATTAAAAATATCTATAATTATAGTGTATACTATATATATCATAATTCTAAAATTTTTAAAGGATAGTGTAATTATTTTTTACCTATTAATTTTTTACTGATCCTGCAAACAAGAAATTTAACTTGATTCAATAATCTAAAAAACAGTTAACGTGTTTGCTTGCTGTGAGAGCGAGAATTTTGAGGGAAGAGTAAGTTAAGGTCCAAAAGTTTTGTCAGAAAACAAAATGCCAGAGAAGAATCTAAACCTGCCTTGGAACTGTTTGTCTGGCAAGAAAATGTCTCCATTTTTGTCCCTTACCATACTCTTGTAATAGATAGTAACATCACCAAGAACGAACAATTTGAAGGTCTCAAACAAGCTGGTTTCCAACCTCTAAGTCTCTTGATCCATAGCCTGAGAAAGATGACTGACTTCTTTCAGTTCTCGTGCTCACGATTCAGTAACAATGTAGAACTGTCTCTCGACGAATATACAAATTATGGACTTGACATGGAAGCTCATAACCATGTTCAACACTTGCACCAGTTCTCTTCTTCTCCTGAGCTTACGGGTTTTCCTGTACATAGAACGACTGTTAATGGGATTGCATCATCGGATGTTTATTCGACACTTGAAATGGAGGAATTGGAGCGGATCCTGAGAGGTGACATTGAGGACGAGTGTGGCTGGTTAAAGGGTTCTGAGGAGAAGGCGGGTTCTTCTTTAATTTTTCAACAGTCGAGCAACAATGGAGGAAAGAACAATAAGTACTGTAGCTTTAGCCCATCAAATGTTTCGAGTGACACCTCCATTGATGAGACCAGTATCATCCAGCAGCAAGCACTCTCGCTTCCAAGCGAAGAAATGTTGATCAGCAACCAACTTAGCTTGAACCATCTTATCAAAGCTTACGTAGAAGCTGTAGAGAACGTACAGACACAAGTTGCGGAGGTTATCGTGGGAAGAATCAGCGAGAAAGTGAGCCCCATTGGCGAAGTCTGGGAGCGTCTTCTGTATTACACATTCCATCCTTCGAACAAACAAGCAGACTACCTTAAACAAGAGTCTCAAAAGAACTCAAGTAGAGCTTTTGAAGCGTTCAATCGAATCTTCCCTTTTTGCATGCTTGCTCATTTCACAGCTAACTCTGCAATTCTTGAGACCATGCCTCCTGA
>JANIJH010000005.1:939772-951628 GCA_024520975.1 Erythroxylum areolatum | reverse complement strand
TCAACGAGCTCTGATGTGTTTGCTTATGGTGTTTTGCTTCTTGAAGTCGCGACAGGCAAGAGACCTGTCAATACAGGTCCTTGTATGTTGATGGATTGGGTGTTGGAGTGCCAACAAACGGATCGAATTCTTGATGTGGTTGATCCCAATTTAAACGAAAGATTTGTTGTTGAAGAGATGGAGTTGGTACTGAGGTTAGGCCTGCTTTGTTCTCATCAGAAACCAGAAGACAGACCAACCATGAGACAAGTTACAAGGTATCTCGACGGAGAAGATCAACTTCCTCCCATTAATGATTGGAGCTCCATTTACAATGGACTTCCAAGTGAACTGAGCTCCAGATTGTCACAAGTGAGCATAACATCCAATCAATCACATGTTTTTAGCGTATCTTCAAATTCTGTTGGCGCTGGCAGATGACCATAAGCTTAACTCTTGATCTTTTTCTTCAGATTTTGGCATATAGAAACCGATCATCGTACAGATTTTTCTAGCTCTAGCCTGATTTGTATGTGTATAAACCTGACATTGATGTATCTTTGTGATTAATTTCTCAAATTTTCCTTCTCCTATACTTGAGTTCTGGTTTGCATTAAGAATCCCTTAAAACATAATGAATACGTATATACCACATAGAGCAAATGGGAATTCAGACGCTTAGTATTAAAGAAAGAAATAATAAATTCACAAGTATTTAATCTTTTAAATTTTTTTATTTAATATCAAATTTTCTAAAAATTTTCAATTTAATGAATAACTTTTTAAAAATAGTACAACTCAAGTTAAAATGATATTTTTTTTTATGTTACCATAGACAGATGGACATATATGATAGTTGATCAATATGTCACATTAAAAAATAATATTTTGACATGATTTGAATGACTTTTAAAAATTAAGTATTAAATTAAAATTTTAAAAAATTAACACTAAATTAAAAAATCCTAAAAAATTAAGTTCTATTTAATTTATCCTTAAAAGAAAACTCATAATGACGAAATTAAATCACTACAAGAAAAACGTTATTTAGCGACGGAAATTACCGACCGAATACGTTTGGATTCCATCGCTAATATTAATTTGCGACGGAAACAATAGACGGATAAATGTGTCGTGAAAACGGCTATTGGTAAATTTACCGATGGTTGCCTTCTTAAGATTCACCGACAGTAACATAATACCATCGGTGATATTCCGACGTTTATGGTTGACTATCGGTAAACCGTAGTTCAGAAAATCCTGACATTTTGCAATATTACTGAAGAAACGAAGAGTAATCATCGGTAAATGTATTGAATTTTATCGACGATTTATTTTTTCCGTCGGTAAAATATATGGATTTTACCAACGTAATTTTGTTTTTCCATTGGTAAAGTAAATTAAAAAGTTTTTTTAAAATCCCTACATTAAATATTATTTCATGATCTTATTATGATTAATGCATAATTTTAACAGTTATGAATTATCTGTGCATAATATTTGATTTGTTTATATAATTAATTTGTTTAAACAAAAAGTTGATTGATGATATAAAATTAAAATTATCTTGATTGATAATGAAAACATTATAATGTACATAATAAGTCTTTGTAATTCAAATCAAATAACCACAACAATCCTAATGTTCTGGTGCTCTCGGGTGCTCTGAGATGCTAATATTCCTGGCTTTCAACTCATCTACCTTATGTCTCAACTGAGCTATGTAGTCCATTAATGTGTCCACTGTGATCTGAAGCCGATTGACTTGATCGGTTTGTGACCTTCTACTAGATGCTGCTATATTCAACATAGAAGATTGCGAATAGCATGTATTCACAAATGAACTTAGCCTGAGATTGTCGCTGAATGCGTTCTTGTATTTGGTCCTATTAGGAAGCAATGTTTATATTAGTAAGTGATAATTATTAAGAAATAATATCAAGGCATAATTTCACATACATTCAATTCTCTACATTGGCTATTTTTATGATATTTATCCCCTTATTGATCAAATAAAATAATTCAACACAGTCGTATATAGCACCAAACATTTATATCATTATCATTATCTATAAATATTTTCATTTCAACATTCACTCATTAATTTAAATTAAAATACAGCAAAGTAAAGCAATTACAATATAAGTGTCAAGTTTAGATACTTATAGGTCTCTCTGCATACTCGTGGTAGGTAATTGATCCTCCCGTAAGTACAGGAAAACTCTTTCCCCCTAGACCTCTACGTATGTTGGTCAAGTTACGCCCTGAGATGTCAAATACTCTCGCCAATAACTCCATATTTTTGTTGGAATTAGCTTAAAGTTGTAAGCTAATTCTAATAAAATACATTCAATGAACTCCAAAAATATGACAAGTAATTTGATAATTAAGTCTAATGCCAAATAACTTTCATTATAACAATATGAATATATAACAAAATTTAAAACAATATAATTTTATAACAATCCAAAATGGAATAATAAGAGAATTCATAACAAGTTCGAAAATCATACTGGAACGAGTCCATATGCCTTGTTCTCTTTTTGTCCCTGTCATTCCATAAGATTAAAGAAGTGATGATATTCTTACCATTCCTTTTCTTTTAGGTCGACCAAGCATTCTCTTTATTTTTGGTGGTTGAATGATATTCAGGCTAAATATTAATCCATCAAGTGGCTCTAGAGAATACTTATATATTTGTATATACTTCACGACAATCTAGAATAATATATTAACTTGTATAATAATAAGGAGAGACATTTGCAAACATAAATTAAACATGAGGACATGGAATCTTGGTTAGGTCTCAATCTGCAAGTGCAAGTACAATTGTTAATTTCATGAAAAAATTGTCTAATCTATACTCAACTTCATACTCAACAACTCCATTATAATCAACAAAGCAACTAAAGTTTTCTCTCTTATATTTCTTTAAGATCATTAGAACTCTTAGTAACATATTATTTTTCTTTAAGATCATTAGAACTCTTAGTAACATATTATGATCCTATTTATCCCCAAAACAATTTTTTTTATACATCCTCTTTATCACTATATTCCTAATATGCTCCAACATGCTAAAAATAGGCTTTAACTACGCCTCCAATATCTAATTATTGAAGCTATTATTACCCATATAAGTATATTTAATGTTGATATTGAAATATGCCTTGTATTATGTCTCTTTGGGATATTTCAACAAATCTTTAACACAACCTAGCCTCAATTCATTTAGAACATGCAACTAATCATCGAAATCGTGGATAAAAGTGGCTTTGGCTATCCTTTAAAATTGAGACTTTATATCATCTCTATTCCATCTTTGTCTCTAACTAGCATAAACGCACCTTACACATATTCTATACTCATCGTTTGGTATTAGGTTTCCAATTGCATTAAGAAAATCTTAGAGAAACATCTTTTCAAAATCCCATAACTCTTAGAGAAAGAATCATGAAGCTCCACTCCACTCTATCAAAAGCCTTACGAATATTAACCTTAAGAGGACAATTCTTGCATGAACCTTTGAGCTCATAATTCTTGAATAAGTATTGAACTATTAGCACATTATCATGCACTTCCCCTTTTATAAAGTAGCCTAAGCTTTGTATGGTAACACCTAATTAAGCTTAATAGATAGGACTTTTAAGATGCTTTTATATAATATGTTACAATGGTAGATAGGTCAATCTTAACAAATTAAGTCCATCCTCACAAAAAGACATTTTTTCTTAGAAGAGGCATTTTGTCAAGCATCTAATATGCATGAACAAATCATCCCAACATCAAATAAAAATTTCAGAACTAAACCTTCTAACATTAACATTTCTAACCTAAATGTTCTTATCCATTCAAAAAATATGAAAACATACCAAACAAATCAAAGACACAAACAAATGAAAATAACAAAAAATACAACCGTGAAATGTTACCTCCACAAAAATGCAACATTGCAGGGAGAAGATGAAGAGCTTCCGACACTGTAGGAAATAAAGACAAGGTTGACAACAGATGCGGGATGGTAGAGCAAAAATTGCCAGAGGAGAAGACGCAGGGAGGAGGAAGAAACATGAAGGAGAGCCGACGATTTAGGGGAGAAGGGGACCTTTCAGGTGTGTTTAACACTTAAAAGAAACGACGTTGTTTGGTGTTCAAACATGAAGGAGAGCCGACGATTTAGGAGAGGAGGGTACCTTTCAGGTGTGTTTAACACTTAAGGAAACGAAGTTATTTGGTGTTCAACCAAACAACGTCGTTTCTTTTAAGTTAATAACGTTCAATCGCTACCAGACAACAACATATATGTTGGAGGTTTATCGACAGAATTTTCCGTCACTAATATTACATTAAAAAATTTATACCTTTTTAATTCCGCCATCAATTCTCATCTTGTTTGTCGACGGTAATTGTTCTATCTCTAAATTATATTTTCACGTCAAATTTTTCGACAGAAAAGTGAATACCGTCGTCATTAATTTTTCGTCGCCAATTCTTTATTTTCTTGTAGTGAATTATAATTTCAGTTTTAATTAAGATACTAATTTAAACAATATGTTATTATAAAATTATTATTTTCAATATTTTAAATTGTAAATTACTAATTATATCGTAATTACAAATTATTGTAATAATTAGGCACGAACTCAATTATAAGAAATTGTGGTACCAAAATACTACAAATGCAATTTTCTTTTTTGAAAATTACTACAAATGCAATATTACCTTCAAACTATTACATGAATGTAATTATAATTATTAAATTGAAAATCTTTTGAAAGCTATTCTCAATTAGTCCTTCCACTTTTACTTTGCATATAATGACCAGTTGAGCAGTCGCTATATCTTGTGATTGTATCCTTTAAATCGATGGTTTAATCCTTATCAAATTTACAGATCATCACCTATCCCATCAAATCCCAATTTGCTTTTTTTTTTCCTTTTCACGGTAAATAAGGAATATCTAATTACTTATATGGAAAAGATGATCCTTTATATTAAATGCATATCATTGTTAACATGAATAATATTGGCAACAAGTTTAGTCTGATCCAATCTTGAAGCCTGACCCTAAATTCAATTGAGTTTCATTAGGCTCATAGATAGATTAGGTTGAGTCAAGATGGAAAATAAGAACATAAAATTGAAATTAAAAAATATAGTTAAGAAATAAAACACTTTTGTTTCATATATGATAAAAAATGTAGTTTATTACATACAAATGTATATCATAAAGAGTGACTCGCAACAAGATCAAATATTTAATAACGACGACAGTATTTCTGAAAAACTAAAGATGTTAATTGTTTTGCAAACTTTCTGTAAATTTTTTCAACACAAACAAAGACAAAAGCAATAAAAATGAAATAATAAAAACACAAAAATTTGGTAACGCAGTTTGACACACCTTGTTTACGTTTACAGGGGCCTTACCTAGATTAATACTTTTAAGAAGGTATAACAGATTTACTCAAGGTCACACTGAAGCAATACTGCTCAATCTTTATAACTATCTTTCGACCTCACTTCTCGTGAAAGATTTTCACTCCCAATAATACTATCATTCAAACAAATGTATCTTATGGTTTTTCTATCTTTCGACCGACTTGTATTAATCTCTTCAGATGATTTTTCTAACTACTATCATTCAAACAACAATTAATAAAAAAATAACTCAAGTACTTAATCAACTAAGAACTGAACAACAATATACTTGAAATAAGAGAAAGACTTTCTTATGGTTTCAGCTTCTCAAAATAATCCTTCAATTGAAACGATCCATCCCTGCTGCAACAACTTCAATTAAACCATATGGGATACTCTATACACCATGTATATTTATCACGCACAAACCCAGAATATCAAGTATAGAAAATAGATCAAGACCCACGGTGTTTTTCTCACAAAAACATCTCACAGCCCTAGATGAAGATGTTTGGAAAAATTAACACGTTGACTCATTGCACTGTAGCCAACACACTCTTTACCTTAGTGTGTCTCACTCATCACACATTATTCGACTCTCTCACAAGACATGCACCATTATTACAGTGTTGATTCAATAATCAATTAAGACACACGAAACATCACTCTGTTCCTTACTAAACTAGGATTGACTTCGGTTACTGATAGAGATGTTCACAATCCATACAACCTTTTAGAAATAATAAACAAGATAAAAATCCAATCACAGAGATCTTGTGATAAAACCCAATCACAAAGACCATGTTAAACAGGATCATTTCATATGCATATAAAACAAAAAACACATACTTAGTTTAGTGTTGTAGTTCCACCGGTTAACGAACTTTATCACCAACTTTAACTGTAGAATCCTTCTTTTATTTTTCTGTACTCTTTCATTGATCAAGAAGATAAACAACCATACACACAGGTGCATATATCTAACGTTGCGTTCTTCATATAACTACTCTTTGTAGTTATTTTAAGAGTATAATGACTATTATCGCTCAATTCAAACACGCAACAACCTCATTCCTTGACTTTCTTCAATCCACAAAGTCCACAAAATCTAGCCGTACAACTTCATTTTACCAACATATCCAGCAGGTAAACAATTCAAGTTGTAGCATGATAATAAACCTCAATTTAGTGTAAAATTCTTTTACCACTACAAGTGTAACACCCACATCTTTTTTAATCTTATTACAATTTATATTTTATATGTCCAATTAAGATGCCAAAACTAAATAAAAGATATATATATAATATCTTAACAATTTCACATATGGTTCAGGTTTGAGCTTCGAGATTGGTTGGATTGTAAAGTTGGAATCCAAATATAGCTTGCAATTAAAAAAAACCTAACTCAAAACTTTATCAACTTAAATTATTTTTTTATTTTAAATTGGGTATATAAAACTTAAGATTATCCTTAAACAATAACGTAGTTTGTTACACTCCTAAGCTCAGACTGCGGGATTGTGCGAGTATTGGAGAGCCCTGGTCAATGCTTGGCACGTAAGTTGGCACGAGGAAGGCGTGCTGATGAGAAACAAGGCAAAGTCTTGCGAGTTGGCGAGCAAAACCCGAGGAACTTGCGAAGTAAGCAAGGGATGCGGGAAGTATCGACGAAGATCTCAAGAGTAGGTGAGATTCGATACGCAAGGGCATGCGTAGGCACGCATTGGTGAAAATCTTCGACGAGATGCGAGATTTGGATGCGGGGCCACGCGGGGTTGAAAAATTAAGTCATGCAAGATCTGAGAGTGCGCGAGAAGGCGCAAAGATGTATGAGACCCGCAAGGATGCGCAAAGGCATGCGAGCGTGATGAGACGCCCAAACACTTAACTTCGGCGAGGTAGCTCGAAGGTATGAATATGGGCGAGGTTTTTATACTAACTCGGTTTGTGACTTGTGACTTAGTCATGGAGCGACGAGACTGTACCATAAGTATGCCCGACATGGAAGATAGACTTGTCCGTGGACGTGCATTGATGGACCTATGTGCGGATAGGCTGTGTTGAAAACACTAAGGCAAATGTGGGCGAGTAGGATCAGACTTGGTGTGAATTTTGGTAGAGCATCGGACCTTGTGGAGATCAACTCGACCCAGGCTAAGACTTGACGGACTAAGGACTTGGCTATGATCGGATGGATGGACCACGACTAGCAGACTTGTTGTGGAAACATTGGATCAGACTAGTGTGCTAGTGGGCTTCGGCAAGATCACATTGTATCATCAGCGGATAGAGATTGCGAGGAGATCTTGGATGATGTGGCGATAACTGTGAGTTAGAGTTACAGTGAAACTCAACATCTGAAGATAGTGGAGATCTTCGTGGATAAGGATGTTAGTGTTCTAGATAGTGTTCTAGATAAATGTAAATTCTATCTCATGTTATCTTGTTAGATCTTATCTTATCAGTTAGAGTCCTATTTGGATGAGGGTGTCATTCAATTGGTTAATGTAATCTTATCTGATAGGGATAGACGTGATCTTAGGTAGTACAGATTTAGTGAAAATCTGTGACTCTAGGCTAGGATGCCTATATATCGCTCATTCGAGCTTTGTTCTTAGCATTCAATCAGAGAGAGCATTCTTTGTATTTTTTTGAGGGAAGTAATATAAAGTTGGTCTTTTGACCATATCTCTATGTGTTCTTTTATTGCCTATATTCTTTATTGCTTCCACATTATTTCTTCGAGGGTGTGCGAGGTAAACACTTCTAGGGTTGAGGAAAGGCTGAGTCTTGCTTTAACGGATCTAGGCCAGACTGCCGTGCAAAGGATGTGAGCGAACAATTTCGGATAAAAGTTTGAGTCTCCAAGGTGACCTTTGTAACAGATGGGAACAAGAACAAGACACGACTGCTTGGATTACATGTACAAATATCGAGGAAGGTATGAGCGGTAGAGAATTTATAGAGAAAAGGAGTCTCTTTTGCATAATATCGGCTAACTATTATCAGTTCCAAGGAAGCCATAATCAAAAGCTTATTGTTCATTCCGGTTGCTCAAGATTAGCCACGATCTTTTGAATCCAGTTCCCATGATAGTTAACCAAAAATACGTGAATGGTGATGTTTCAAATTATGTTTCGTTGATTATATTGAGCTTTTTTATTATTAAAAGATGAAGACTTTAAGTCAATCTTTAAAGGGGTGATAGTAATATACAAGGGGAACTTGATTATCTAATTAAATTTATAATCGATTATTCCAAAACAAAGAAATAAAAAGTTATTTTGAATATAATTTTAATGGTTTTTATTAATAATAGTACCATATCCAATATTGTAAAAACCAAATCGGTTTGACTAGTTTAACAAAAAAACTTGAATCGACTAATTTTTTGGTTAAAATTTGAGATTGATTTACTTTAATAATTTTTGTTATTAAAATTTGATTATTTTATTAATTAATTAGTCAATTTTTATAAAATAAAATAAACCAATTGATTTTTATTTAACACTCCTTTTCAATTAAACTTTAAAATTTTTAAAAGTAAGAACTATTTTTCTAATCATTTTTCAAAATTTTCAATTTTATTTAATATTTAACCAATTTTATGACGGTCTAATATTAATCGAAACTTTTAAATCTTAAATCTCCTGTCTTATGGATTTAACTTCCAGTCCGATTTTGAGAACATTAAACTTTATTCTAGTTATTCTACATGTCCCTTCCCATATTAAACTTGACTTCCAATAATCTTTACATCGACATATTTTTGTAACAAATTTCTCATCTTTTTAACTCTAATTCGCACAATAAAAAATGAGAATCTCAATTTATTGTTTGACTCCTGAATCGTACGTACTTTTTTAACTAATTACAAAAAAAAAACTCTAGCTTGTAGCAGATTTGTTCATGTGTCGAATTCAAAACTTTATGAATATAACAAAGGACCAAACTTGGAGAAATAGTCCAAAGTCAAAACTAAATATAATCTGAAGAATTCAAATAACAACATGTGATCTTAAATTGTTAGATTCAGAACTTTATGAATGTAACAAAGGAGAAATAGTCCAAAGTCAAAACTAAATATAATCTGAAAAATTCAAATAATAAGATGTAATGTTAAATTATAAAATTATGAAATTACATCAATAACAATACTTATTGAAATATAAAATTTAAAAATATCTAATAATTCGTAATCTTATTTTTACATAATAAAAAGACTAATTTTAATAGGCTAATATGTAATATAAATAATAACAATACAAAATATCAATAAATATATAAAATTATATACAATACGATTTTTGGGAATGCTATTTATTAAAAGCATTTACTGCTCTGACCACAAAACACTGGTAGTAGTTGAATGGCAGGCAAGAAATCATTTGAAAGGTCCCATATATGCACTATCACATAAGTGCATATAAACTAGGTCTTTTCTGACAGATCAGATCTCTTCAGAAAACTATTTTTTATCTTATTTTATTAAATTTTATTAATGTATTTATAAAAAGTCAACTTAAATGTAAACGGAACACACTAACAAGAACAGGTGCTTTTAGCTCTTTTTTTACGATTGCGGATCTTCTGTCAAATTTTACGATGTTTTATTTTATTTTATAAATCTTAGTTATTTATTTATGTGAGTTTCATATAAATATCCGGACTCCTTTTCTAGTGTTAGAACTTTCCGATGTCTTTTCAAGAATTTAGCTCTTAAATAATTATTTAAATCAATTTTGTTATTCTATTTTGAATTATTAATTAACTTAAATTACACGAGTTAGATGTTCTTGTTTATATTCCAAAATTTGTCTTCTGGGTTGTTAAAAAATTTCTTATAAATTACCAATTTATAAAGAAAAAAAGTACAAGAATTATATGAAATTTATCACCTTACTCTTCAAAGAATTTAAAATTATATAATTTTTATAATTTAATTAGTCATAAAAGAATAGCAAACCTTAATTTATGATGGATTCTTGAAGAAAATAATTGATAAAAAATATTTTAAAAATAAAAAATAATTTTCTTTAATCTGTATTAATTAGAGAATTTCGTTCTATTAACTAATAAGATTAAGACATATAATAATTAATAAATCATAATTATATTTATTTATAAAAGATAATTAATAAGAATATAATAATACATGAATTGGTAAAAAATTAATAAATTAATATAAAATATTTTATAATTTAATTTTTTATTTCAATCTTCATATTAAATATGAAATAGCAATGAAAAAAAACCTTACACTATTATTTAACCATATTTTCTAATAAAAATATTATCAACATTAAGATCAATAGCAACAACTCAGTAAAATGTTGAGTTTAGAAAGGTCAGCCTTAAACTTAATTAATAGACACAAGAAATAGAAATAAAAACATTATAATAAATTATTAATTAAATGAGATATAACTAATATTATTTCAACAGTTTCCAAGAGGTCCACAAAAGCATCAATTTCTTCATGGGTCACTTCCATTTGCACCGAAGTTTACACCTTCTAGCCATTCTTGACTTTGAAGATTCAAAGTCCGTGTTGATATGTTCCAATAATTGTTCCTTCTTGATAATGATTTATTTACTTAAACGCTCTTCCAAGCCACATATTGTTTACTTTCTATCTGCAGAACTCCATGGCTCTCCCAACTCCTGTGACTCCTCTCTTCTTTTGCTTCTTCATCTTGTCTGTTATAGTTCAGTCTAGAGCTGCAGATTCCCATGGTTTCCTCTTCAATGGATTCTACGGGCGTGAGAGTGATCTTACCCGACAACAAGTTTCTATAATCAAGCCCAGTGGCATACTCAGACTCACCAACAGAAGCAAGAACGCTATAGGTCATGCGTTTTACGATAAACCTATAAAAATGGTGGACAGAACTTCTTCTTCGTATCCTAATGCTTCTTCATTTAGCACCAGTTTTGTCTTTGCCATAATCTCTCCAAAATCAGATGAAGGAGGTCATGGATTCGCCTTCACTTTGTCCCCCTCTAAGGGTTTTCCTGGAGGAGAAGCAGGTCACTACCTCGGAATGTTCAACTCCGAGAATAATGGAAGCGCGTCGAACCACATAGTTGCCGTCGAATTTGATACTGTAAATGGTTTCAACAACGTAGCTGACTCTAGAGGAAACCATATCGGACTCAACATTAATGGCATGCTCTCTCAAGATAAGAAAATGCTTTCGTACTACTACGAAGGAGAGTTTGAAGACATGGAGTTGGAAGGTGATCCTATTCAAGCTTGGATTGATTATGATGGAGCCAGTCAAATGATCAACGTAACTATAGCTCCTATGGGAAAAGAGAAACCAAGTATACCACTCATGAATGAGCACATTAATCTAACCTCCATTGTTAAGGAGCTTATGTACGTTGGTTTCTCAGCCGCTACCGGTGAAAAGTCGAGCTCTCATTATATCATGGGCTGGAGTTTTTCGACGA
>JANIJH010000005.1:910557-939133 GCA_024520975.1 Erythroxylum areolatum | reverse complement strand
GTAATGTCCTGATAGACTCTGAAATGAATGGTCGACTTGGAGATTTTGGACTTGCCAGGCTATATGATCGCGGCACTTTGTCACACACCACCAGTGTTGTAGGAACGATTGGGTATATTGCACCTGAACTGTCACGCACAGGGAAAGCCTCAACGAGCTCTGATGTGTTTGCTTATGGTGTTTTGCTTCTTGAAGTCGCGACAGGCAAGAGACCTGTCAATACAGGCCCTTTAGAGTTGATGGATTGGGTGTTGGAATGCCAACAAAAGGATCGAATTCTTGATGCGGTTGATCCCAAGTTAAACGAAATATTTGTTGACGAGGAGATGGAGTTGGTACTGAGGTTAGGCCTGTTTTGTTGTCAACAGAAACCAGAAGACAGACCGACCATGAGACAAGTTATAAGGTATCTCGACAGAGAAGATCAACTTCCTGCCATTAATGATCGGAGCTCCATTTACAATGGACTTCCAAGTGAACTGAGCTCCAGATTGTCAGAAGTGAACAAAACATCCAATCAATCATATGTTTTTAGCATATCTTCAAATTCTATTGTGGCTGGCAGATGACCATAAGCTTAGCTCTTGATCTTTTTCTTCAGATTTTGGCATATAGAAACCGATCAGGGTACAGTTTTTTCTAGCTCTAGCCTGATTTGTGTGTATAAACCTGACATTGATGTGTATTTATGATTAATTTCTCAAATTTTCCTTCTCCTATACTTGAGTTCTGGTTTGCATTAAGAATCCCTCAAAACATAATGAATACATATATACCACATAGAGCAAATGGGAATTCAGACGCTTAAAGTATAGTTCTTACATGGATGGATTGAAAAAAAAAAAGGGAAAACCACTGATCGGTGGTGTTGCATTAAACTAAACATACTTTCCACTGACAACAGGTTTATAACAAAATCCCGATGATTCACTTCTGCAATACAGAAGAAGACATGGACAAATGGCCCCTCTGTTATTGCATTCTAGATGTGATTGTTTGAGAGGATTAACTGATGCTCTTTACCAACTACTTGGAGAGGTAGAGGAAGAAAGAAACAATGAGTTCAATTCTAACTGAGAAAAAGTTCTACCGATCATAAACAAATATGTGCTGACATAATCCTACTCACGAAACCATTACCCGTGCAATCATCACTTGAGTCCAGTTTGCGGTCTCCTTGAGTTGTTCGTCATCGGATTGAAGGCACTCGCCAAGAAATTCAACACAATAGGAATTGTCTCTGAAGAGGAGCTTCGTATTTGAACCAAGTGCATCAGCCAGATCACCCATTACTGCAACAGCAGCTTTTGTCACGCTCTCATCCCTACAGAAAATTTGAAACACGAAGGTTGGGTTAAAGGAAAAAAGATTCACCAAATGTCAAAGGATTGGATTGAAGGAATAGGAAGGAGCAAAGGGTAACAAGAAATACCTTAGTGGCTCCCTGAAGACCAATTCTATAAATTGCAAAAGATGCCCACCATGTGGTAACATCACTTCAGGTTTTGAATTTTTGAACCCCTGAAGTATACCAGAATAAGCTTCAAAGATGCTACGCTTCAGCTGGTTGCCATATTCCATCAACTCCTCATCACTAGTATCTATCTGGGAACAGATCTGAGCAGCACTGCGCATCATTGCAATTGTGGACTCTATGTACTTTGAGAACTGTTCTCCAATTGCAAGAGCAATGTCCCCGAAGCAGGAAAATATGGGAGGCTTTACGGACCGGTGAAGTTCAGCGCTTTGGAGATTCTGGATAAGCCGACTCATTATCCCATCACAATATGGCAAAATCTTGTCATCAATGGCACGACAGATATCACCAACAACCCCGACCGTGATTGCACACACCTGGTACTCCTCAAAATTCTGCAATCCCATATCCAGATACTTGTACAATTCGGGCATGTATTTTGTAAATTCTGATCCTGAGGCATAAGCCAGTGCTCCAATAGCTAGCATTGCTTCCTCATGCACAGTGGAGCTGCGACAAGCAAGCACCCTGAGGAACTGTATCATAATTGGATCTGCAGCCTGGAGTATGATAGACTTGGTCGCCTCAGTGCTGCTAAGTTTCTGAATAATAACCTGAAGAACCCCACAGAGAGAAGATTGCAAGTCTCCTTGCTTCTCCCTGTCATCTGAAGATACAATCTGAAGGTCTAAAGTTTGCCCCAACTTACTCATGATTACTGGCAGCAGCTCTGCAATGATCTGAGATGTTTCTACAATATTGGAACACCTGACAACCTCATTCAAGGTTTCATATGCAGAAGATCGGAGTTTTGAGTCACCCCCATCTGTACGCTCTGCAGTTTTAAGAAGTTGGGAGATGATGCCAGGAAGACATGGTGTAAGGAGAGAGGAGTTGTTTCCAGCATCCTCATATCCTTGGGCGAGATAGTAAATGGCCCCACAAACCTTCTCAGCTACATTTGGAGCATCATTAATACCCTCCAGGAGGACTGCCACAATTCGGGGAAGATTCTCTTGGGAAATTACGGAAAATCCATTAGCAGGACTATGCAACAACTCAAATATACGGCTAAGAGTCCAAGCAGTTGTGTCCTTGACATGATTATTCTCATCCTTCATTGCATTAAGCAGAAAATCCAGGCCAGCATTAACCAGTGGTGTTAGTTTCTCAATACTAGGGCCTTCAAGAATGGAGCCAAATGCATACGTGGCTGCCTCTCGACAATGCCAATCTGGCTTTACTATATTAGCCTCTACAAAAGGCATTACGAGAGGGACAAGAGGATCCCCAACAGTTTTAGCAACAAGACCAAGACATGTCCCACCAGCCATGGATACATTCCAGATGCTATCATCCTGATCTTGATCTTCTTCTTGCTTCAGTAAAGTTTCCAGCAACATGGGAACCAAGGAGGGGAGGGCCTTTTCAATGAAGTGGGAATGAGCAGACCCAGAATCACCAGTCTCAGAACTTTCATAATCTTGAAGTTCTATCTCTTCATCGCAAATAGAGCTCCAGAATTCAATTGCTTGGAGTGCAACCATCTCTTCATCTCCTTTTACTGCATTAGATGTAAGCTGAAAAAGAGTCTGCATATAGGGCTCAAGCACCTCATAGTATGTCGATGCTATTGAAACAAGACACTCAAAAGCAGCCTGCCTAATCTCTGCTTCTTTAGACAATGCTGTCTCACAGACTACCTTCATAATATAATTCCTCTCCATCTCATTTTCAAAGTTGGTTTGTGCAAATTCCAAGGCATTATATAAAGCCTTTGTTGCGGCCAGTCGTACTTCAGGACTGTGTTCGGCAAGATTCATGCCCTGGACAACGGCTGTAAGAACTGAATTAACTTCATTTTGCCCAAGATCCTCATGGGATATCTCCTCACAAACATATCCAAGAGTTTCAAGGGTTGCTTGCTTCAGTGGTGCAGGACTGTCACACTGAGTCATATTATTGAGCAACGATCCAATGAGCTCAGGCCACTGTTTACGAGGAATCTCAATTGAAGCAACTTTGGCAATTACTTGAGCAGAAGTGTGCCGTGCTTCAGGTACGGAGGAGCCAAGGGTTCTCAAAAGCAAGTCTTTGATTTGTGACTTGATAGAAATTTCTATTGCCATCCATTGTTGAACAAGATGTTCCTTTCTCACTGCTTCTTTGGCATCCAATGAGTTTTTCAGCACAATACCAGCTAACCGACGTGATTCATTTGGCTTCTCATTATTTGCAAGCTCAACTGACAAGGAAAGGAGAAATAGTGGCAAGTTCTGCTCTTGGAATTGCCTTAAAGTGGCCTCTGCCTCAGTTCGGACCTTAGCATCTGGTGATTGTGCAGACAATAGAAACTGCGTGATCTCCATAGCCATTTCTTTCAAATCTGTAACAGAAAACCCTATGCAAATTGTGAAACATAAAAGAGAATTCTATATAAAAATCATAGGGAATGTAAGAAACTAGTCGGCGGATGGGAAAACAGACATAAACAAAACAATAAATTGCACTACAGTCCCGCATATCAAGAAGTGTGCGGTATAAAAACGATTATTTCACCAGAACATACATCTTACTTCAGAAATCCAATACCCATTCATTTGAATGTATGGCTTTGGATGAATCTTAACCCAATCTCAAACAAAATCGAATCTTCTAAAGAGCAGCATGACTCCTGAATAATTTCACCACATAAAGTGCATAAACGGGAAAGAATAACCAGGCCCATAATCCATTTGACATGCTTATTTATGATTCACACAGAACTAACCATTAAATCAGGCCAAATCAAGCAAACATTTTGACTTCCTAGTACACAATCTTAAGACACAGCAAGTCCAAAGACTAACTCGGTTCAGTCATTTCTGTGCCCTCAAGTCCAAAGACTAACTCGGTTCAGTCATTTCCGTGCCCTTTCCACAATCAAACAAAGCATTAATTACCGCAACAGCTAAAAAACAGAGGCAAGAGAAGACTTTACTCATAAACAAAGAACTTTACCAACAAGATGCTAAGAAGAAACAGGAAGACAAGAACCCAAAACAAGCGAAACAACAAACACGCATATCATGAATCCCTCGATGCCCGAAACTACCCCAAACATTTGAGACCCACGAAGAACACAAATCCCAACCGGACCGACACACGCCCAAAACCCTAACTAACTAAAACCCGCTAAAATAATTGCATGCAAAGAACAGATCCAATCACAAAAAGCAAAAAAAAAACCCATATGAGAATAAAGATTATACAAACTACCTAATTACAAGAATCCAAGTGAAAAAAACACGGAGTCCCAAAACCCAGTAGAACAGTAGCTCTCCCTCTGTCACTACCCCACAATCTATGCTCGTCAATCTTGTTGTTGCTCGAGGGAAGCAAAACAGAGAGAGGAGAAGAGAATCGAAGCTTCAAACGATGCGAGGTTTTTTAGAGGAAAATGTGTGTCTATATATACTAATCTCATTTCGAATTGGGTTGAAGAAGCGGGAGGCAAGTAGCGACATGGCGTAAGAGACCTACGGGCAGGGGATTGTGGCTGCCCGAAACCTGCCCGATACCACTGACCCAAAAACCCTAGAATTTTTTTGAATTTTCTCACGTGTGAGAGAGCTCTCACACGTGTTCTCCTGCAACGGTTAATAACATGTCCTATATAAAAAAATCCTTTTATTAAATCTTTTAGATAGACATTTAATAGGGTTTATTTTATAAAAATAAAATATGTATTGTGATTCATTATTTCAAAAATAAATGTATTTTTATAAATTATTTAAAATGTGATAAATTTTAAAATTAATTTATAATAATGAAAATATTTTTAAAATAAATATTTTATCCTATTCTTTTCTTCACAAAAGACCTTAAAAATTTTGTTAAAAGACATTTTTTTTCTTAAGATGACAAAAAAAATAATGCAATTAATATGTATGTAATATTTAAAAAAGCTACTTTCTGTTTTATTTTTATTTATGATTTATTGAGTCTATTTGAATTTTAAAATTATAAATATATAAATAACTAATTTGTTTGATTAAATTTTTATTATAAATTAAGATTTATTATAAAAATAATTATATGAGGCATAAATTATATTAAATATCCAATCCTTTTTATAAAGTCTAATTATTTAATATAAAATTAAAAACTCTAAAATTATTACTTAATATTACAAATCAAAATTTATCTCTACATAATATTATACTTACTTTCTATTATTATTATTATTTTATATTTTATATTTATTTTAATTTTAATTTTAATTTTAATTTTAATTTTAATTTCTTTTTGGTTTTTATTCTGTTTTACTTTTTATTTATTATTATTTTATTTATTTATCTACATATATTTATTTCCTTTTTTTATTTCTATTTTTACTTTCATTCATTCGCGTGGATCATTTGGAAACAACTTCTCTACTAGTTATGAATAAGGCTATGTATTACTGAATTTCTACAAACCTTACATCTTAGTAATATTTCTATTGAGGGCTGATGTTATTGCTATTGACAATATTATATTTACTAATTTGACATTAAGAAAAACAAAACAAAGTAATGTATGATTTCAGTGTATTTATTTTGTAAAATGTTTTTAAAACAAGTTAAACTAGTAAGATAAAGAAATTTAAGATTTAAAAGTTTCAATCAGTATTAATTATTATAAAATATATTAAAATATTCATAAAATTAAAGAATTTAAACTATAGTTTAAAAAGATTATTTTTACCTATTAAAAATTAAAATTTAATTAAAAAATATTAAATAAAAATTAATTGATTTATTTTAATTTATAAAAACTTATTAATGTATAAAACTTAACTGATTAATTATAAATTAATTGATTTTTAACAAAAATTATTAAAATAAATCAAACTGAAAAGTTAGACAATTTAAAATTTTTATAATTAAACTGATGATATCAATTGAATTTTTCTTAAACATTAACCAAAACAAAAGGCATAGTCTCACAATGTCTCCTCTTCTTAGAGCAATTGTTTGACGAGAAAATTCTGAACCTTAAAAATCAACATAACATTTCCATGGAAATTCTTAAACCAAAAATATTAAGATTTTGTACAAATTTTAGAGGGCAGACTTCATTGCAAGCTTCCATTACATGTACAAGTTTCTCTGCAGACATTCAGATCTCCAAAACCATATCCAAATATTTACATATTAGCTTTACTAATCTACTTTCTGGTTCTCTTCCCATCCAGTTTAATGGGAACTGATGTTTGCAGAAGGTCATGGCAAAAATGCAAGGGAGGTTTCAGCATCAACATTCGATCTATCGTAAGAAGCACAGACCTTCCCGGCGCTATGAGACGAGACAAGGTTCAAGCAACAGTCGAATTGCGTGACCTGATGAAGATAAGACAGGTATGGATATCTGGTGTTCTCACTTTGGTTGCGCATTGACCAGCTCGCGTGCTTTGTTATAGAGATCAATGGTGTCATCGTATGCGGGATCAAGACAAAGAGCTGCTTCGCAGTCACGGACGGTGGAGACAGAATCGCCCATAGAGTCGTGAAATGCTGCTCGAAGATGTAGGAGCTGCATGTCTGGCTTGAAAGCTATGGCTCGTGAAAGCTCTTCTACAGCTTCAACTTCCCTATGGTCATCCATTAAAGCTGAAACAACATAATAGCACAGCTTCAATAGTGCAAAGTTTCTCCGCAGGAAAGTCCATTACTAAGGATGGTATCGAACAACCTCCAGATTGACTATGGTCATCTTTTCATTGACTATGTTCCACAATGAATTAAATCGAACATGTTCATAGACAAACTATGACCTTGAACTTTGTATATATTTGAAAATGGAAAAAGTGCAGAATCGAAACTGCTTATGACTTACCGGCTGCTCGGTATCTGTATGGATAAGTCCTTAGGGGATCTAGCTGGGTTGCCATACTAAGATCCCTCTTTGCCATATCTGTATCACAGTACTCAGACCGCTTTTCATAAGCTGAAGCATTGTTTCTTGCTTTTTCTATCAATTTTGTCATCTCATCATATGCGGGTTCGCGCTGACCTTTGAGATGGTATACACGAGCCAGACCTTGATGCGCTCTTGTATGCTTGATATTCAGGGCATTCATGTAGCAGTCAGCAGCAAGATCCAGTTTATCACAATCAACGTAGACACTTCCCAAATTATTCAGTGCCTGTGGAATGATTCAAGAAATTTTAGCATATTCCATCTGCACCAAAAAATGATGGGAGTTCTTCGCGGATCAACTTACTTGGCCTTTTCGCAAGCCATCCGAAGGGCATCTAAGAGCCTCCTCTAGAACTTGGATGACATACATAGAGGAATCAGGATCAAGACTTGAATCTGCTAAAACATAAGCTTTAAGAAAGAAAGCTTCAAATGATCTATGAACTGAAATCGACTCCTCGGCCTTGGCTAGTGCTTCTTCCCGATGACCAGTGTCATATAGAATCCATCCCTCGTAGACAAGTCTTTCATTCTCAGATTTAGCATAATTTCTAGCCAACCGGAGACTACGCATTGCAGCTTTTTGACAATTTAACCTGTTATAGTGGAAACAACATGGATTCTTGTGTAAGATGAAGGAAATCTAGACGAAAAGCAATACCAAGAAGCAAACATTTTCAGTTGTAACACAATCTTCAACAAGAAAATTGCTATAAAACAACCAAAGTTCACCCCAATTATGACAAATAATACACTATCTTCATGCCAGGGTGTACAATTTGAGTCATGATGAACCCACTATTCTGCCTTGCAATGAAACAAGATATACGAGAATGACACCGGTTCATGTTCTTACATATAAGCAATATCAGCAGACAAGTGGATTTCTATAACATTAATCAGTGGATCATTGAAGCTTCAACTTACTACTGCTTCGAACATATGATAAATCAGCAGGCAGCATCAGGATAAGTGAAAGAAGATAAACAACAAGCAGCTATTTTCGTACATACCGTAGGAGGAGGAGCGATTGCCGAAACCATAGAAGGCTTTTGCAGGGGTCATTTACCAGCATATGACGTATAACAGCTAGGGAGCCTATATCATCAACAGAGGACCAACTATCATAGAGTTGCATCCAGCAATCCGCCTGACTCCACTGCTGAACAAGAGGCCTAAGTAGCTCTACCAAATGATCACCCTGCATTTTACCTTGATAGAGCATATAATGCGGGTCCAACGTCAAGAGCGCCCGAACATCCCTAAGAGCCCCTTCGTAATCCATCAAGGCAATGGATATCCAAGCCCGTAGCTCAAGACAGTCAGGAGATACTTTGAAACCAATTATTTTGTTGAGCTCTGAAATGGCTTCCACAAATTGGTTCTCCTCCACCAACAATACAGCCCTGTACTTGTACGGAAACGAAAGAGTTGGATCTAATTCGGTTGCACCGTTCAAATCCAACATCTTCTCCTTCCCGACACAATACAAGGACCTTTCTTGGTACATCCACCCAACTGGCTTACAATTTGACATCAATGAGTTCATCATCTTGTAAGCTGCGTATCTGTGTCCGCGTTTGTACTTAGACCGGGCAACTCCCACGGTTGAATAAACATGACCTGCTTGAACAGCGGCTTCAAACCAATGATTGGAATCTTTAAATTCCTTCCTTTCAAGCATCACTACACCCAACTGATGATAAGCAATTTGCTTCTGCCAACATTCGGTAGCAGAATCTGCCATTCTTTCCAGAAGCATGACTGTTGAGTTCGACTTCATGTCTTCCTCCATTGCAACCTGACTCAAAAAGTAATACAACAAAAATGAAGCATGTCCGACCTGAGCCAATCTCTCCCTACCTTCTGAACTACAAAACAACTTGGTTACATAAGAACTATACATTGAACCCGGAAGCTCTCTTAAGAACACTTGTAAGCTTGCTGCCACTAAAAGATACGCAGTCTCCTCCAATCCATACTCGATCAACAACACTGCAACTTCAATATCATTAACCAGAGTTGCTAAATGTGCATCACAAGCCGATTTTAATTCATCACAACAAAACTTGTTTGCCAATGAGAGAAGCTCTAAAACAACTGGTACATCAAAAGAACCTACGTGTTTTGTCCTGCTAAATATCTCTGCAGCTCTCATCCCTTCAGCTGATATAGCATTCTGTGTGAAATTTATCTTTTCCCTCCTCGACTCTGTGAAACCACCATACAACATTGCTTTAAAAGGTCTCGAAAGTGAGGCGATTCTAGACCGTATACACCGGATCTCATCATCACCGATACAAAAGGACATATCACCATCTTCATCAGAAGTTGAACAGTCCTCATCCTTAGTCGAAAATACATCATCAATCTCTCCACTACAAGACTGAGAACATATGCAAGGATCATGAACCAAGTCAGGATCATACCCACGTACTAAACAAGCCTTAGGACATTGTATATTCCTACCAGAACAATCCATGGCCGATGTACCAATGAGTTCATCTTCTCTCCTCTCATACCGTAGCCACGAGGCCAACACAATTTTCGAATGAACATCAACAGCATGCTGCCTCGCCGACCGGAGACTCCTCCTAAACAGTTTTGGATCCGATAAGCCCCGAAATACCGCACATTGCTCTATGTACAACTCCGACTTCATTGATGGTGGGCAATTCTCTGTTCTACGATACAAATCAGCCAATGTTTCAACAAAATCCACGGGCCTGAGACACGGTTCAATCTGTGGCTCCAGAAGATCCGTGACAGGGAGGCCACAAGGTAGTAGATTTTCGATTCCAACAACATTAGACGCGGTTTGGTGCGGTGACGTTTGTCCATTCCTGTTCAGTCTGATTCCAACCGAATTGGCCCCGAAATCTTGGAGGTGTTGCAGACACTTCTCTCCTATACTACCGAAAGCAGAGGTCGGTCCATTGGGATTCAAGGCATAGACCTGAGTGCCTTGACACCCATCTGCGAAATTGAAGCTACGCATTGTCGCGAATATGTTGTGTTGCATGATCCAAACACCGCAGAAAACGAAGAACACAGAAAAGAAGAATCAAACTTTATCCTCGGTTTCACAAAAAGATCAAAGTTTGAAAGAGACCCAGTTCAAGTTACCACCTCGTAGCCTGGAAAAGACCACCGAGCGGGACACAATTGATGATGTGGACTAGATACAGGACAAACTAAACTTCCTAAGAAAACTTGGATTTTCCCTAGAAAATGGAAAGAAAAAAGAAAAACATGGCACATCAACGACCAACTAGATTTGATGTAATGAAGGTAGAGCTGGCCGTTGAAACGGCCACTCTCGTGCAGATCTCTTTCTAAATTGTCGAAATTCTGTACTCTAAAACAAAAGAACCAAAGTGTTCATGTTTTTATACTTGTCTTTATCTCTTTGCTCTTTATCTCTTTGCTGGTTCGATAACAAGAGAAAAAAGAAAAACTGAAAACACAGAACTAAATCACTAATTAGGATCTGCATCTAATAATCTGAGAAAAGACGCAGGAGATGTGAAAGACACGAAGACAGAAGGAAAATGACAACACTTCTCCTCTTCCTGTCTTTTGGCCTTGTTCGAATATGGTAAAAGAGAAAACAAAAAAGAAACGTTTGTGTGAGTTTATTATTATGGTAAACTACTAAACTTCCGTTAGAAGAGGAGAGCCGCTGAATCAATAGGCAAATAAAGTTTCAAAATTAATAAATTTTAGTATAGTTTAAATATTTTTATTAGAATAATATTATTTTAGTTGATTTGAGTTTAAATTACAAAATTTAAAATAGCCTTTAATTCAACTAAACATCATTTATAATTATTTTTTTTCACTTTCTTAAATTTATTTTTGTCTTAAGTTATGTCGTATTATATTAAATTTATTTATTTTATTTTATTTGTGTAACTATAAATGATTGGTAAAAAGTTTCTAGCCAATCTGATTTAAAAAAAGATAATCAAATTTAAATTAAAAAATGTCAATTAAATTTAACCAAAAATCAATTTAACTAATTTTAAAATTATTTTTATTATAATTAAATAACATTATTAGATTTTGCCACGAGATGAAGAGGTCTAAAAATGGATTTCAAGTTGACGATTAAAATATTAAACTCATTTTATCTATTTAATTTTAAATTTTTTGAACTGATTAATTTTTTATTTCAATTTTAAATTTTTTTATTCGATTTATTTTAATAATTTTTATTGTTAAAAATAATTAATTTATTAATTAAACGCTCAATTTTTATAAACTAATTAATTTTTAAAAATATTCTTTGTAATTAAATTTTAAGACATTCATCTTTAATCATATTTTAAATTATTTAATTTTATTCAATTTTTAATAATTTAATATCAGTTAAATTTTTTAAATTTTAAACCTATTATCTAATGAGAGTAACTCTTTAAAATCATTGTTTTGAAGACAGGCGTGGGATTGCACAGACACATAGATAACATAGATGTGTGCTTGACTCACGCCTGTCTAATGTAGGTCCAACCAAACAGTATCCAAACGAGAGATCCAACAAGATTTGAGATTTAAATGTTTCTGTATAATCTTCTTTTAGCCACGCTTTTCGGTACCAAAAAATGGGGTCCATACATTAATCTTGTATTTGCAAACTCACGATGTTCTTGGAGGGCCATCAAGCAATTGAAATGATATTTTTTTAATAGCTAGATGGCATGCCTATAATTTGGAGCTTCCATTTTGATGTGATTACATGTCTATTGTATAATTCAATTCAATCCCAATAATTTGATGGTTCATTAAATTATTTAAATCCTTTATAAATATAGTTGTTGTTAAAAATATATCAATCTTTAATAAAATAAAATGGTTTTTTATAGAAAAATACCACCTTTTCATCTTACTTCAAACGGTAAGAATATAAGATTGTCCACAAATAAGATGGAATATGGGCTATAAAAATATTTTTATTTAGTTCAATTCAAAATAAAATTTCCTTTGACCTGATCCGGTCTGATTATAACTCAAGTTGCTTATGCTTGGCTTGGCTTGCCTATGGCTCAACCACTATTTCAAAATTTGACTTCATTTTTTACGTTTTTTTAAATAAATTACATGATTAAGTCAGTCCATCTTAGCTCACAGTTAGGTCGATCAGTCGGCTCATTGACATTCTTAAATTAATTTTAATAATTTAAATATTGATTAATCCAACAATAACAATAATATTCTAGTAGAAATTTTATTAAAATGCAAGGTTTTGAGAGTTATAAAAGTATATAATCTTATCCCTAATAAATAACGAAGTTGTTTATGATAAACCCATTAAAAAAGATTTAAAAATATTTGAAAACAGTTTATAAAAAGGTTAAAAATAAAATGAATTCATATAATATATATTATATCTAAATTAATCTGAATATCAAAACAACGCCGTCTTAGTTATACTTACAAAAATATATCATTTTAGTTAATTAATTAATTAAAATTATATATTTTTCTTTCAATTTATGACATAATTAACTCAAATTTAATTTGTTAATTTTAATTTACTTCAAATCAAATCATTTTCCTTTCATCCCTATGGCAATGAAATGAATTGTGAGATTATATCAGTGTTGAAAAGATCACAAACAGTACTTACATATCATTTAATCAGATGCATTGAACCAAATCTTGTAATAACATAAAAGAAGATGTAACCACTAACCTGACCCCCCACTTCCAGACCATTATCGATTGAACTATGGAATGGAAGTTCCCACTTAGGTTTAGTATCATAACTGTCTTCTTCTAAAACAAGGAAAAGGTTCGACACTCCGACCAACTTTCAGTTTTGCTCATGTCGTAATTCTTCCACCAAAAACTAAAGCAACACAGGCAATGAAAGTTTTGGTTGGGACCCAACTAAGGCGTGTAATGACAAATGATGGCACATTATTGAACAGACAAACTGGTTAGTCTGTTTTTAACCATGTAACCAAAAACACCAATACCAACCAAGGGCTACGAGGAAGAAAATTATTCCGAGGCCAACAGGTTTAGTCCAGACCAGCTTAGGTTCTCCCTTGAGTTAGCAACTGTACCAGGCACGGATCTTCTCAGTCACTTGAAATTTGAAGTCAGAGTTTTACTTATAGCAAAAAATCTATTTTGTTTGAGCAATGATTAGTTTAAAAGTGGATGACTTAAAGGTGTCTTCTTATAATTGAAACCTTCGTAAAACACCTTGTGAGAAAAAAAAATGACATTAAAATAACTTTTGACTATGTTTTTAATTACTTATTATTATATGACATTGGAGCTGTTAGGAATTTTGGTCCATTCATGCTCTATGATCTGCCAAGTCTCGACATCGTTTCGTTAGCTCGTGAATTAGGTATCTCAAATAATCATTTAAGAGTTAATAATTTGTTTAAATTAGTTAATGATAATATATTTAATATGTTTTAAATCCTGAATAACTACACTTAAAAGTTAAAAATTCAAAATTTCTAAAGCAATCAAAAAATTGTTTATTTCCTAACCTTCTCCTCCGATGAAATGGAAGCTCAAAGTTTTGTTGAAAGGATCAATTCAGGTTGCTAAACTCGACCCTATAATACTCCTATAATACTTAAGCTAATTTATAACTCGACTCAATATCATTCGAGACAATTTAAAAACGGGTTAACTCTTTAAGTAAATCTTCGGAATAACCAGTAAAGTTATAAAATTTTAAATTCATGTCACAAAAACAATCCTTTTATCAAAAATGTAAAAGAAAAGTTGCATGTATTATGACGTCTCATATTCTTACAAAGTGAAAAGTCTTATGTGCCGAATAAGTTGACTTAACTTGAATGTTAAATTTTGGAGTGATTAAGTCGGATTGAGTTTTAAACATTCTCATAATCATCTCGTGGGGGCTAATTGGACATTATCACTAAACTTTAAGCCCAAAGAACATGTCAGCTAAAAGGTTAACGAATACCGATGTGATCCAAGTAGGCACGTTTTCTCTCAAGCCTTGCCTTGAGTAAAAGTCCAGATCCAAGGAACTGTCAATCAAAACTGGGAAGCGAGGCCTAAGCGAATTTTAGAAAGAATCAAGATCTTGTATTATAGCTAGTTTCCTTTTCTTTACCATTAAACTTAGTGCTTGTTGGTTCAATTTTTAGACGATGAATAAATACATTTTTTTTATCACCAAAGCTTTTTTTTTTTTGACTATTTCAAAAAATAAAAAAGTACATTTTTAGTATATATAACTTTTTTTACAGCTAAAATATAACTTTTTAAGAAAATCAAATTTGGAATTTGTCAAAATAACACTTTTTTATATAAAATTTTCAAATCAATTAATGAGTTTATTTTTATTTTCTTTTGCTTTTATGTTTTACACATAATTTTCACAATATCTACAAACTCATCTTCACTTTTATTTTGAGATTTATATAATATTATTTGACTTTTTAATATATTTTAATATTTATTTTTTATATTAGTTTTACTTATTTTATAATCCATATAAAATATTTGGTTACATATATTTTCATTTAAGTTTCATACGGTTTAAAATTATATAATAATTAATATATTATACTTTGCATATTATTTAATATACTTTAAATAATATTTATATACATAAATAATTTTTTTACAAAATAAAATATAGCTAAAATTAATAAAATTACTTTTTATTTTTATGTTGCCAAATAATCTACTGTATGAAGCTCATTCAAAAAAATTGTTTTTTATTTAACAGCAAAATAGTTAACTAGTTTCTTTAAAAAAAATTCTAAAAAAAACTCTACTGACAAAAATTCAACTAATATAAGCTCATCTAAACAGACACTTACATTCCATATTTTTTTATACGAATTTAGTGGCAACAATGGACTCTCCTCAAGTTTAATCCAGCCTCGTTAAATATATTCTTTAAAAAATTTTAGATTTTGTTTAAATTCGAGCTCCACGTAAAATTTGGTCAATTCATACTAAACTCGCTGATTTCAGACCAACTCGGAAAAACCTTACTAACCTTGTAATTATTAAATAAATTATTAAGTGTAAGTAACAATTGGCAAATAACTGTTCTTTTAATTTGATAAGTCAAACAAAGGGTTAAATCAAAACGGCCACCCCATAAGATTTTAATCCTTTATTTCATTGCAAATGATGTATTGAGGAGGTGAATACTAGTTGACCACTCCACTTTGAGTGTATGGTGTAGTAAATACATATAAAATGGTGAAATGTGCAATTGCTATTTTTTAATACACATTAAATAAATTATTTGGTGTAGAAAATAATTTATAAACTATTTAATTCGTATAAATTATTTGAGAATTAATAATTTAAAATTAAATGAAAATTTTAATTTAACAAATATTTATAAATTTGATAAGTATTCATTTTTATTTATTATCATTAAGGTGAGAAATATTCTTTAATTTAAGAATTCTGAGTAATTCAGTTCAAAATTTGTTTCAATTTGAATTTATTTGAGTCATTAAACAACATGTTTATTTAATTTTAAGATCAAAATAACATTAGAAAAAGACCCCTTGATGATTTTTAAACGTTTTTAGCTGCCTCAAATTGACAGGTTTAAATACTCCATACCTATGTTCCAACCATATTTCGCTCCAAACGACATCGTTTTTCGTGTAAATAAACCAAAAGCAACGTCATTTTGAGACAAAAATAAGGTTGAAACGTGATAAGTAGCACAAAAGTTTTGATGCCCAAAATTGACCAAGAAGATTATGAAATCAAAACTTTGTGGAGCTCCAACAAAAAGAAGAAGAGAACAACACTCCGTATAAATCTTGCTAGGACGTGAGATCTGAAAAAGTCCTATAATATGTAGCCTTATTCTTAACTAAAATCTTGCTAGGATGTGATATCTGAAAAAATCCTATAATATATAGCCTTATTCTTAACTAATCGAGAGAGTATCTCTAAAATAACAAGACTGAGGTTGGAGCATAAAGATTAGCCAATCATTGTTTATTATGTTAAAAAACGTGAAACGTGGCAGAACAAATTGGAATCTTTTGCATTTCTTAAAGACCGACATTTTTGTGCAATGGGAGTAAGAAGAAACATGTAATCTAAAATTTATCTTATACGACAAGCAGATTAATTTTCTCTTTTAATAATCCACTCTTTTGTCGGACAAATTAACATTATGTTTCTTTTGTTTATTGTAAGATTAACTATTATTTTAATTCTTAATTATTTCCTTTCTTCCAAACAATTTTATTTTTCTCCGTAAATCTTTATTTTTCAATAAATGGACTTTTAACTCTAGGTCTATGTAATAAAGTTTAAGATTTCACAGCCATGTCACTCTCTTATCTATGAATGACATCACTCATAAGCTTATAAATCATGAAGTTTGCGAAGCAAGCAACCAAAAGCGAAGCAGAATTAGATTACTTGTTTCATTTTTACTGTTTTTATTCTATTTCAACTTATCTCATCCACATATTTATGTAGATTCTAACTGAATATGTAAATGAGAAAAGTTGGAATTGAATAAGAATAACAAAAGTGGAACAGATGATTTCAAAGAACAAAAAACACCACTACTCCAAATTCTCTCTCTCTCCTTCTAGTTTTGAAAATTGCCTATATATAATATATACCTATATGACCTAAATAGAAGAGAATATAGGATATAGGATAGGGATGCTAGTACACGATGTTAGGTTATATTTGGGCCCATAAGACATATGAAAATGAGACAAGTTATATACCTTTGACGTGAATTGAGCACTATCATGATTTTTATTGATAATTATCTGCTCTGTTCCAAACATGCATACGTATTGATATGAAGACACATTCGTATATATATATATATATATATATAAGGATAAGTATAAGAAACTGGGTTTGACCCTCAACCACTTGCAGAACACATTGACAAGTTATATTAAATTAAATGAGGAAATAATATGATTTGGTAAAGGTAGGTCCAACTAATGACTATTCAGAAGAAGAATTAACATTCAAATAAAAAAATTCAAGTGAAAAAATACAGTATAATTCAATGTTTTCAAAACTGGAATGAAAATTAAACCAGCAAGACATAAAGTTTAAGATTTAAAAGGTTCAATCGATATTAAACTGTCATAAAATCAGCTAAAGATTTAATAAATTTTAAAATTTTGAAAAAATATTGTCCTTACTTATCTTTAGATTTAAAGTTTGATTAGAAAAAGGACTGTTAAATAAAAATTAATTAGTCTATTTTAGTTCATAACAATTGATTAGTTTTAAAAAATTGGTCAACTAATGAATAAATTAATCGATTTTTAAAAATAAAAATTATTAAATTAAATCAAACTGAAAATTTGAAATTTAAATTAAAAAATTTACCGGTTCAAAGTTTTACTGTTAAACCGATCGAACCGATCAAATTTTAAAACATTGGTATAATTCAAAGAAGAAAATTATTTTTTTCTCAAAAATTGAACATTAATTGTAATTTTTAAGATAATTCATGATAATTAAATAAATTAAACAAATTTAATAATTAAGGAACTAAAAGAAGTAACTAATTTAAGATAAATACATAATATTAATTATTTTCATTGGAATTTCTAAATTTAAAATTGATCTTTTATATGGGTACTTGTAGTCCTGTACTTAATTTTAATCTTATATTAGGAGTAAAGTGACTATGCTAAAGGCAATTGTTAATCATGCTGTTATGGTCAAGAGACTCCAATCAAGATTCATTTAGAGCAAGTAATTGTAGTCTTAAAGTGTTTATTAATTATAGTTGACTGAGGAATATCGACAAGTACAAGCACTTAAAGAAACATAACATTTTTCTTGTTCATTTGGGTAAGAGAATAAACTCCATCACTAGCAAAGAATGAAACGACAATGCCTAGAATACCCCACTTGGATTAAAAATTATAGTTTTAAAGAATCTAAGACATACTAAAAAAGAAACAAAAAGTAAATCACCTTATGGACATCTTTGTAGAGTTGGTAAAGTACTTTTTGTAGACCAAATAAGCCGCCAAGTTTCATATTTTAAGAAAAATATTTTATAGAATAATTACTTCAAGCTAAATATCAACAGGTACAGAATAATTACTTCAAACAAAAGTAACATCATTTTATACGTTTTTCTTTAAAAATAGGCTATGGGTCTGTTAATCCGTGGTCGAGTGACGTGGGCCGACATATCCCAGCCTGTCAGGCCACAGGTTATCCTAGCAGATGGTCTAATTCCTGGCTCGACCCCGACTTGATCCATTGACATTCCTATGTTCAGACAATTTTTTAAAATTACCTTTCATCACAAATTAACAAAGGATGACAAAATTGATTTAGTAGACTCAATTTAATTTAACTTAAATAATTTGAATAAATTCGAGCTATTCTTATTAATATATTCTTCAATTAATTGATTAATTAAGGTAAAATGAGAAAGAAGTTCTTGTCATGGGATAGTACCTGAATAAGTGTGTTTTATTACTTTCACCTCTTTTTTAACAAAGTAAAATTACGTTGTTATCAATTTCTGATTAAAATGTAAGTATCGTATCTTGGTATATTTTTTATCAATGGTCCACTCTCAGAGAACTTATTGTGATACTCAGGGTTATTCCTAACATTTTACAGGTTTCGGGTAAAATAAAAAATGACTTCTATTTTACTTTTTATTTTTTTATAATGGTTAAAAATGAGTCATCTTAAAGAATACAAAGAGATAAAATAGAAATTCTTTTTTTTAATTTTTACAAGAATTCTTAAGCTGCATAAAGAGTAAAATGAAATAAAATATGAATATTTTTATTACTTATTTTGTTATTGATAAAAGTAGACCTTAGGCTTCTGCCTATACTGTACTGGTTGAATGGTACAAGACGGAGGATAAATAAAATTTGGATCTGACAGATGCCATCGAACTGTACCAATTAGGGATTAGTCCTTGGACTCAAAAGGTGGAACGCCCACCCTAGGCGCTCCCACACTCCGGCTCGATATTGTGTGAGGGAGATAAATCACGGTTTGATCTCAACCAGCTTCTTAGGAAGGCGATCTAGTGTTTGGTGCGCACAAGGAATCATCACATTGGATGAATTCCTACACTGTCGATACTAAGACTCGAACCAATTAGGGATTAGTCCTCCTTACAAGAGGCAAGCACTTAAAATTTGCATGGACATGAAAGGAAGCACCAGTCATCTGTCTACGTACCCACATCCAAGAAGTCATTTTCACATCATTTTAATAAGTTTAGCATGGGTATATATGTTCTTGCTTGGAATTTTAATTATCTAGATGGAAATAAGTACTTCCAACTGCCAAATAAATAATAGGTAAAACACCCAACAAATATACTCGAAAACTATATATTAATTAACTAAAATAAAATAAACTATGTACGTACGTAGCAGGTAATGAATGATGCTTCTTCGAAACTTCAAATCTTTGCATGCATGCATATGAACGATAAGATGTTCATGTGAACATCTATTTACATTCATAAATATGATGATGATGACGATGTATGTTGTATAGAATATTCTTTTTGGTCTTGGTCTATGTTCTAAAATCAACTCTCGCGGCTCTCAATGTTTGTGTTTATGATGTGAACTCTTGATAAGCTTCTCCTAAGTTTACAAAATCAAATATTCAAGTTTTGTCCGACCTTCAATGGTCAAGTTAGGGAAAGATAAAAAGTTGGAGAAAGATAGAAAGAGGAAGTCATTTTCACCTATAAGGTTGGCAATGACTTAAGTCGAGTTTGGATGATAAGAACCTTCTTCAACTTGGATTTATTCGGAACCAAATTTTAAATAAAAGGGTAAAAGAAATAAACATATTTTATAATTTAAGAAATTTTTTAAAAATTCTATTCTAATTAAAAAGTAACGAAGAAACATATATAGTAAAAATATTAGAGGTAGGCTAATTAAATATTATTTACAAAAAATTTAACAAAGAATTGATTAAATCTGATTTAATTTAATAATTTATTATAATCATCTTAAATTATAATTTAACTTTAATTAATTAATTTCTGTCGAGTTGGAATCCGATACTAACCCTATACTTAACATGTTCTCTTGATGCACGGCCTTTTTTTTTATATTATAAAGTATAAATCTAAAAAAGGATAATATATTGTATATTGGATTATTATAATTATGATTTTGGTACGTTGAAAAGAATAATATTACAATATGGTGGTTAGCAGACTTGCATTTATGCGAGGACAAACATGCTTATTCTCATTTATATTCTAATGGAAGCAATAAAAAATGTATAAAGGACAAGAAAACGAGAATCAAAGGAACTGTTCAGGGTTGACTTAACACAGGCTAGGTGTTGGAGGTCGAGAGTCTATATGATTTGATCATTTTTATATTTTAGAAATTATTATTTATCTCTATAATATAATTATTTTATTATTATAGAAATCAAACCCTTCGTTATACGGTGTTTGCTTGTTCGAAACGATAGTAGATTGGTGGGACTGTGCTTAATCCTCAATACATTTCTTAGATATACGAACGAGTCAGATTAATATTTATATCTTAAAATTGTGTTTAAATTAATTTAAATAATCTAAAATTTACTTTTTTAATTCTTAAACTTTTTTAAAATTTCAATAAATTTTATAATTTATATTGAATCAGGTTCAAATTTTTTAAATTTAATTTAAAATCTAATAAATATATATTTTATCAATTAATTTCACCATTCAACTGATTTAATAATGAAAGTTTAGAAATGATCAATTTTTTATTTTAATTTTTTAACTTTTCGATTCAATTTAGTTTAATAATTGTTGTTGTTAAATATCAATCAGTTAATTTTTATAAACTAATTTATAAATTAAAATTTTTAATAAGTGAGGATTTTTTATTTTTGTTCAATTTTTTAATTTTATTAAATTAATAAACTATTTTAAATGAGTGATTAATTATGATCTGTCATTTATCTCCAACTCTTGAAAGGCAAGATCCTCGTGAAAAATCAGCTACTCAAGGAAACGTGAGTTCAACGCGGCTCCATAAATGCTACGTTGGTACACGTGGGAAGAATGAAAAAGGGTTCTTATGCTGAAAAAAGCCTAAGTTACTCTCCATACAAAAGCTGAATCCCATTCCTGAATTGGGCAATTGACACTTGTCCTGTGATGAATCTCATAGTTGGAATCCTTTTACTTTTTCTCCTTCTATTCTTACATACATGAAAATGGTGAGATAAAGAGGCTCACCTGTCCCCTTACGGAAAAGATGAGCTACGGGTTACATTTGAAGTAATCAGTAAATTGCTATTTAGTAATCATAAAATCATATGTTTAATTTATACACATAATTATTTTTTAAAAATACAAAAAAAAAGTTACATATATTATAATTCTCTTTAAACTCTTACAAAACATGAAGTCTGGTATAGTGGATACATTGACTATTAAAATAAGTTATTCAAAATTAATTGAATTTAAATTGTATAGCTCAATTCTACTTATTCCAAAATAAAATAACATCATTTTAAAAATCAAACCATTCGAATTACCCATATCAAATATCGGATAAGTATAAATTACAAATATTATTTACAATAAATATTTTTCAGCCAGCATTTAGGAAAATGAAATAACAAAATAAAGGTTAATAAATCAATCTAGACCCGAGTCAATGATTAAAAGTCCGAATTAACCTAACTTAAAATTAATTTGAGTTCAAAAAGGCTAACTTAATACAAATTTGTATTCCTAGTTAACAATCATAATACAAATTAATATGTTATAAATGGATGAAACTAAGTATTTCATTTGGCACCACAGCATTCAATCCCATTATTCTTTTGAGAAGAAAAATGGCAAAATTTATGTTTTAAAAATCAAATCAGAAGTTAAATTGGTAGGACAAGAAATTTTAGATTTAAATCGTTATTGTATCGTCATAAAATTAGTTAAATATTGAATAAAATTAAGTGAATTGATATTTCTATTAAGATATACCATAAAATTTTTGTTTATAACTTTCATAATGACTAATATAAAAATGGAGGTCAAAATACTAGAAAAGATCAAGTATAAATTAGAAAAGTTAAAGAATTAAATTGAAAAGACAATTTATATGTAAATATTAAGCATAAAATATTTTTAATTAATAGCTATTATGTTTAGAAAATAAAATATTTTATATTAGTTCTAATAAATTGAGTTATCAAATTAAAATTTAAAATATTTTTTAGTTTTAACCATAATAACGGACTAATTTTAATTACGTAAAAATAGAAAATTATTTTATAATTTAAAAACTATAGAAAATAATATTCAATAAAAAATTCAGTTCAAAATACGAGAAAATACCTAGTAATAAATTTAAAAAAGGATAGTTAAACTTGAAAATATTTGTATTTGAATAATTTAAAACATAAATATATTTAATTAATAGCTATTACTTTTAGAAAATAAAGTGTTTTATATTAATTTTAATAAATTGAGCTATTAAGTTAAAGTTTAAAATATTTTTAATTTAATTAAAATAAATTATTAAATTTTATGTACAATGATATTCAATATTAATAATATCCGACCTATATTATATCAAATACCGAAATTGGTAGGTTCTGATACAATATTCAAGTTGATTACTCTTCTACAATAGTCAAAGTTGGTAAATTTACTATACCTTATGGTATTGCTTCCTTGACATTTAAGCATACATCAAAGCATACTACTGGAAACATCATCTTCTCCATAATATACAACTCTGGAGCTCCAGAAATAAAATAATGAAAATGGTGTATACAAAAATTTAGGTGGGTAATTGTTTACAAGTCCCGAGAGAAAGGGACGGAGACCATCTTCTTTGTCAAGATCTAGGGTTTCTCACACAAAACTGCAACCCTTCCTTTGTCTTGCCTAGATTTATGAGTTTTCATTCCCAAATTCTACTTCTTTTGCCTTTTGATCCATTACAACCTCTTGAGTAAGAAGATAGAAGGTACATGCTCATGAACTGTGGCCCTTTTGATCACTGGCCCTGATCCTTAGCTGAATCGTCATTCATACTTTAATTTAGCCTTAAACCCTTTAGTTCTTAGGTTCTTGTCTGTGTATTGTGATGTTCAATTCATAGCTAGACTTGGATTTGGATACAAATAGAGATGGAAAGGAGTGGAGTTGATTGCAGAGGATTCTCAGATACAAGCGACTTTAAACACAATCACGAAGATATAAGTGAGAGTGGAGAGACTGATGAAGCTGAAAGTAGGCCTGAAAATGGAGGAAGTTCAAGCAACAGCACAGTCGAAGAAAGTCAAAAGAGGCCTTCAGTGAGACCTTATGTTAGATCCAAGATGCCAAGGCTTCGTTGGACACCTGAGCTCCATCTTTGTTTTGTTAAAGCTGTGGAAAGACTCGGTGGACCAGATAGTAAGCTTCCATATATCATCATCTCGATCAATCTTCATACATAATGATTTTGAACTTACAGGAAATTGTTTATGATTTGCCTTTTCTGGTGCAGGAGCCACACCTAAGTTGGTTCTTCAGCTGATGAATGTTAATGGACTTAGCATTGCTCATGTCAAGAGCCATCTACAGGTTATTAAATAAGTTTTCCTGGAGAAACTATCTGTTATTACAGTATACAGTTCCTGGAAATCGATAGTTTCTGATATATCTATATTCCTGAACTGTTCTCGTTACTTTTTCTAGATGCATAGAAGCAAGAAGAACGATGATCCAAGTCAAGGTAAACGTTCTTGCCTGTGAACTTAGAACTTATTCACTTGTTGCTGGGAATGACCACTATTCTCATGTATAACGTGGCCATTACATGACAGGCATGGCTAATCAGAGGCGTCTCCTGGAAAGTGGAGATCGAAACATTTACAATCTCAATCAGCTTTCGATGTTACAAGGCTATAACCAACGCCATAGCTACAGGTAAAGTCTTTAAACAAACATCTGATCGAATAATAATTAAATATCAGAGAGATCACTAGTTTCAAGGGCTGCTCTTCTTTTTTTGAAGATATGGTGATGGTTCTTGGAATGCTCGTGAGAACTTGATGTGTAGTTCATATATGGGTCGATGTTGGTTTGATGGGACGAGTAGAGGGTTTCATGGAACAGAATATAAAAAATCCTGTGAACCCAGATCGTTTACATATTCAGAAAAAACTCTCTCTACAGACATGGAATCCGCAACATCTGTACCAGCAGAGTCCAGGACTCCGAAAAGAAAAGCCACAGCAGACGAATATCTTGATCTGAATCTATCTCTGAAGATGGGTTCAGTGACCAATAAGAGCCCTCAAACTTTAGAAAAGTACGAAGTTGACGACCAGTTATCACTATCTCTGTGTTGTTCACCAACAACCGCAAAGCTCAGCAGACTTAAGAAAAGTGTAGAGGATGATAAAGCTCATGCAAAAAGGCCAAGTACTCTAGATCTGACTATATGAAATGATGAGATAATTCTAAGTGAGATCTTGAGGTACTTGTTCAAAATAATGCATTTCATGATATTGCGTTTTACCAATGTCCCCAAATTAATATACTCAAACATTTCTTATCAATGAGCTTTGGTTGGTATTAGTTACCAAACCCTATAGCATAACAAGCAACAATGTATGTATTAAAGAGTCAGAGAATTATAGCTTATCACGTGTATTCAATAATTTATGTTGTATTAATTATAAATTTTACTGATATAAAAAGATTAGCAAAGGAATCTTGTTTAAGAATAAAAGGTAATGTTATGTATAGACTATTTAACACCAATGTTTTCAAAACCAAATCAAAAGTTAAATCAATAAAACGAGATTTAAGGTTTAAAAGATTCAACCAGTATTAGACCATCATAAAATGTGTAAAAAATTAAATAAAATTAAAGAATTTAAAAATGATTGAAGAAAATTATTCTTACTCGTAAAAAAATTTGAAGTTTAAATAAAAAATAAATTGTTAAATGAAAATTAGTCGATTTATTTTGATTCATAAAAGTTGATTAGTTTATGAAAACTGATCAACTAATTAATAAATCAATTAGTTTTAATAACAAAAATTATTAAACTAAATCAAACCGATAAGTTAAAAATCGAACCAGAAAGTTAACTAGTTCAGATTCTTACTGTTAAGCAGGCCAAACTGGTTTGAATTTTAAAACATTAATTTACTTTGTTAATTGTTCAAATTCATATAATCATTACAATATTTTGATGTGAATAGTAAATTTTCTGAAATGTTTTCAAATATTTGGATACGGAGAATTAATTATGTCAAGTGGGAGAATAATGTCGTAGTCGCATGTTTTTTTTTTGTAGAAATGTTTAGTGTATATATTATCTAATTATTAGGATTTTGTCATTAAGTTAATTAGGATTTTATAATCTTTCATATGCTTTTTCGCATTGGAATTTCAATTTGATTTTATAATTAAGTCCATAATTAAAAAAAGGAGCATCTAGAGAATGCTTGTGTATGATGTGTTAGGAGCAATTATTATTCCACTTCTTATTGGAATATTAAAAAGGACCAAAATCACATCATTACTTGGAGCTATTTGATAAGTACCTTCTATTTAGTTTGACGTAAGATTTTTAATAGAACAAAATATAATGAAATGATTTATAATAGAATTGAATGTAAATTGAGGTAATATTAAAAATTATTGTTTGGAAAAGATAGAAGGATTCATAATGTAATATAGTGAAATGTTGTCAAGAATAAGGATTTATAATATAATACAGTAAAAAGTTGTTTATCATTTTTCCCACTACAAGAAAAAGTAGGTGTATCGATGGAAAGTGTAAACAAACCATTGGTAATTAAATTTAGCAACGGTATTTAAATTGGATGTCGGTAAATTTACTGGCGGATAATTGTTTTCGTCAGTACATTTTTCGATGGAAACAACTTTACTGACGAAAAAATTATTACCATTGGTATATATACAAACAGTTATGTTAATCCGTCAGTGAATTAACAGTAACAATGTGAATATTTTCTGACGATTTATAACTAACCATGGATAAATATGACTCAATTTACCAACGAATTTTTAAAATCTGTCGGTAAATATTGCTCAAAATAAAATTATGTTAGTAAGATCCATAAGTATTTTGTGATGAATTATCATAAACCTTCGGTAATGATTCTACCATCCGAAACCAGACGTCATGTTGATATTCCTTGATTAAGAATTTTAATTAAATATTTGACAGAATATATTCTACATAATTTGTTCTAAATCCAATCCCCCTTCAAACTCATTGAAGTTGACAGACGATTCAACTTGATTACCCCTTGAGCTGCCACAAATGTTGGGTTCCCCATGTCGTGTCCACTCAAAATAATTGGGGACAAACTATTTTTTCAGCAAATGCCCATTAACTTCATCAATAGGAAGAAAACATTTATGTTTGCACTTTTTACATGGACATCTAATCTTTGACCCATCTATATATGCAAGTTGAGAACATGCATAATTAATAAAAGCTTCAACTCCGACAACAAATTCAGTATTAATGTATCCATTAGGTGTTGATCCTCTATAAATCCAAGATCTATCAATATAACTCATTTATGCAAAACTGTTAATTTAAAACAGTGATTCCATAGTTAGTATCTTTCATGTTTGACAAAGTTTACAGAACATCTAAGATAAGACTTGTGAATCAAGATAACAAGTTTTGATTGTGACTCATAAGCTCCTCGTACTTTTCACCGATAAGCCTCACAGGAGCAATCATCACGGGTTATGGGTTAAAGTTTATGGGTTCAAATCTAAAAAACGAATCTATACTGAAGATCCAACATATATGTTTATAATAATATATGTTAGAAGATCTTTTCAATCATTAAAAGTCCTATATTAAATATTTACTACTGTCAAATATAATAAGTATTCATCAAAATATGAATTCTTATTTTAATAAATTGTTTAAACATATAGCTAGTTTTCAAAAAATGCGTGTAAAAATTCGCATATGAGAAGCAAAGAGAAGTTAATCGTGATGGAATAAGAATCAATGAAATAACAGATTGACAATTTAAGGTAATTGGAACTACAATATAAGTCAAACTCATCATATATTAATTAAATGATAAACCGAAGTTCATACCACAAACAAATACCCAAATTAAACCAAATTTAAAAACACATTGTAAAAAACAAATTCACTTATCTCAATCGACACGCAGAGGGATCTTCCTGAAGTACGTGAACGAAAATAATGATGACGGAGCTAGAATGAAAAATATAGAAACTGATACAAATGTCATTAAAATGTGTGAAAATTAATTTTTGACATTGTCACACCATATGCGAAAATGAATGTCATTTGAATACCTGCTAAAGCTTCTCTTCAAACTTGCTCCAAATGAAAATATTGGAAACAAATCAGTTTCCACAACTAAGAACAAATTCATTCATAGGTTAGAAGGCGGGAAATATAATACATCAATTGCCATGAAATATTATAATTAATTAAGATCATTAATTATACTGCATTAATTCAATCATCAGTTAATACTAAGGAGCTCTTGTTTTAATTTAAAAACAGTGATGTCACATTTTACGAGGATACAATTAAAAATTCGGCAAAGTTTTCCCTATAAAATGGACACCTCCTTTTGGAAGAAGGGTCAATCCTGCAAAAAAATACAATTTTATATTGACCATTAATCACAATTCAAATTGGGTCTTCAAACTATATGTCTATTATCAATCCAGTCCACATTTACGTTGCACAATTCAAGTATAACAATTTGTAACTCATACACTCTCAATTATAATCAATACATCAAGATATTCCCAATTCTAATCAACAATAAAATTATTTTATTTTATTTTATCCTTAATCTTAAATATTTAAACTAATTAAATTATTTTACCTAACAAAATCCGTAATCCTAATTTCACAATCCCCATCTCTATTTTTCTACAATTTTTCTAAGGTTATTTTAATTTACGGGTATAAAGAAATAGAATATTACTATATTAATTAATTAAGTATACTTAGACAAGATTTTTGGTTATTTCTTGTACTTAGAGAAACTCTTGTTTTAGGTTCTTTAATAATTTATGATCTAATCTACTTTGCAAGCGGTGATCAAATCCTAAGATTTTATCACTCTCATTCCTATCTTTGTTGTTAGTTTGGCGATTTATACCATTCTTCCTT
>JANIJH010000005.1:824046-849717 GCA_024520975.1 Erythroxylum areolatum | reverse complement strand
TAACTGCTGAAGTTGTCCATGCGTTGCTCTAGCTGGCAGCTTGTCGGTCTTTGTGTTTGCATATTGAAGATGCAAATTTTGTTGAAGGACAATTTAGTGATCTTCTTCCTATTTGCTGGGATTCATGCTTTAAGTTGGTAGATGAAGTTCAGGAGTTTGACTCAAAGGTAACATACAGCTTATGGTTCATATTGCTGTACTTGATCAATTTGTTTTGTCTCTCTATGGAATGTCATATTGTACCTTAACATTTGAATTGTGGAAATGAGAAATTAAACATTGTAATTCATGGGTTTTAGTTACGCTAAAGAACTTAAAGTCTGTAAAAGAAATAAAAGAGAAAAGATTAGTCAAGGAAATGAGATATTAAAGGTTGTAATTCATGGGTTTTAGTTCAGTTGATCCAAAAAAACTTAAAAAGTCTGTAAAAGAAAAAAGATTAGTCAATTACAAGCTTTAATTTGGCAGGATGAAGATTGAAAATTGAGTTGACATTAAAAATAAGGGCTGAAATTTAGATTGTATTGGGATTCCTTATTATATAGAAAGTAGTACTAAGTTAAATATTTTATTCTATTTTAGATATGTTATCCTAGTTGTTTAGGAATTATAAATATTTTATTAGAACATGATTTAAATTTGTTAGGAACCCTTTCTTACTAGAATAAGGAATAAAAAATTTCTCTATAAATATGTGCATATTCGGTCGTTCAATGAAAAACAATTTGAAATTGTTCTACAAATTTGAGCTACCAACTAGAAGGTGTGATGTTTCCTTCTAAGAGTGATTCTTAGATCCTGGATGTGATTCTTAGTTTCCTACTCTCTGTTGTTTGTGTTCCTCACTAAATTTCAGCAAACTTAACCTAAATTCAAACCATCTTAAACCTAAATTTCAGCTATATTAAGTTCTAAAATTCTAAGCTTAAATTTTCAGCAATCAAACCCTAAAAAGCCAACTATACCAAATTTGAAATCTCAGCATTCTTAGCCGAAATCCAAACCTGAAACTTGATATTTCAGTAACTTAATATCAGTCGTATTTCCTAATTTTATGAGTTTTAGCTACTAGTTGTTACTTCTATTTGTCCTACATCATCAGTATTACAAATTTCCATAGAAGTTCCAATGTTTCATGTTATGCACCTCCAATTTTATTCTTAACTGCCAGAAAATACTGAATATTTGGACAGTTGTTCATTCATAAGAACTTTAGATGCTTGTTGTTAGTACATCAATCTGTCTTTAAATGTCTGTAAGACAACTTTAGATGCTTTGGGAACTTTTTCTTCACAGACAGGATATTAAGGAGATCTTCTTTTGGGTCATACCTGTCTTGCTTTTGTGCTCTTGATTAGTCCCTTTATACTGTAATTGTGTTTGATCCATGTGTCATTTAATTTCAGGTTCAGGTGTTAAATTTGATATCTGTTCTGATTGGACATGTCGGTGAAGTCATTCCATTCACAAACAAGTTGGTCCAATTTTTCCAGAAGGTAGAAAATTTTAACGCTAGTTTTATCATGTTTGTGCTTATGTTAGTTGCAAGAATTTGACATGATTATGCTCCAATTTAGTGGGTATTGGTGCTATTGATCTACTGTTTGTTGCTTGCAAAGGTTTGGGAGGAATCTTCCAGTGAGAGTCTCCTACAGATTCAGCTTCTCATTGCTCTGCGAAACCTGGTTGTCGCACTTGACTATCAGTCACCCAGTAGCTACAATGTCGTATTGCCTATTCTACAGAAGGGAGTTGATGTGAACAATCCAGATGAAATCAATCTTCTGGAGGACAGCATGCTGGTAACTTTATTTTCCAGTTAATATTTTGTTAGAAAATGCAGCTATGAGCTACCTTCACTATCTTAGAGAATCATAACCCATGGAACCAACATAATTGTGCAGTTATGGGAAGCAACACTTGCCCATGCCCCTGCTATGGTCCCTCAATTATTAGCATACTTCCCATCACTTCTGGAGATCATAGAAAGAAATTTTGATCACTTGCAGGTTAGTTGTTGGGTGAATGACAATAGATTATGATACCACACGTGTTGTGATTATGCCATCAAACTAGCAAGAGTAGTAATTGCATCTGTACTTAATGCTATTGGCTCGGTGTCCCTCTTTGTGTTTCTCAATTGTTAGCGTACTTTTTATCTCAGCTGAAAATCACGGAAATATATTTTTAACTTGCTGATTAGATTTTTAGATGAATGACAGTATGACCACTAATTTTATTCACAACACCATCCCTGGATAAGACAATATTCTGATGCTATGCTACCAAACTAGCAGCATTGTCTAATTGTTTGGCTCAGCATCCAACCCTGTGTCAACATGATTAACTTTTCAGGTTGCTGTCAGTATCATGGAGAGTTACATAATATTGGGTGGAAGCGAATTTCTAAGCATGCATACCCCCACAGTTGCTAAACTTCTTGATTTGATTGTTGGAAATGTTAATGACAGAGGACTGCTTTCAACTCTTCCTGTCATTGATTTATTGATTCAGGTACTTCGTTTCTAAACTTAAGCACAAGATTCTTGAGGATATAATTTACTGTACATTGTGAAGGTGATGCATTCGTTATTGGTATCATGTGTTGGAATCCAACTATTGAGCACTATAACATTCACTTCTAAAGATATTTTTTGGTTAACTTCTTATTTGGTTCATATATAACGAATACCTGTTTATGCAATTAGGAAATACATGTTTTGTTGTAGTTTTTGCCATGGAAGATAATATGGGAACTTACGTGGCTCCTTGCATCTTTGGGATTGTCTGTAGCAATTGTTTTGTTATTCATTTTTTAGCTCTGGTGAACGTAATGAACTTCTTGTAATTTAACCAACTTTACAACTTGACTTTCAATTTTACAGTGTTTCCCTGTTGAAGTGCCCCCATTCATTAACAGTACCTTACAAGTAAGTGCTCTCTTTGTATGATTGGGAGTAATGTTTTCTCATCTAAAACTGGCTGGACGTGCTTACATCACTCTTTATGTCTTCTTTCTAGAAACTGATTGTAATATGTTTGAGTGGAGGAGATGACCTTGATCCTTCCAAGACAGCTGTTAAAGCATCTTCAGCAGCAATTTTAGCAAGGCTGTTGGTAATGAATACCAATTACCTAGCCCAGTTGACAACTGAATCATCACTTGCATCTCTCCTTCAGCAGGCAGGCATTTCCACTGACGAAAATGTACTTCTTTGCTTGGTTGACATTTGGCTTGACAAGGTGCGTTGATCGTGGACTTTTCAGTAATACTATGGGTTATTGAGAGTAGGTATCAAACAAATTGGCAAATAATCTTGACTAATATGCTCATGCTTTTAGAAAATAGAATTTATTCATGTTTTACTTGGGAACAAGCATTGTAATAGTTAGGGATGGCAAATTAGCTGGGCCAGCTGGTCATGAAGTGCTTTTCGGCTCGGGCCTTATGGGTTTTGACCCAACCCGGCCCATTGCCAACCTAGTTACAGTGATGTAGGCATATATATGTGCAATTTTTGAATTGTCATGTATTAGCATTTAGCCAGATGATGGGTGTGGTTGGTGAGTTTCACATGGACTGTTTCTTTACAGGTTGACAATGTATCTTTGAACCAGAAAAAGACATTTGGCTTAGCCCTTTCAATGATCTTGACCCTTAGAATGCCTCAAGTCATTGACAAGCTTGATCAAATCCTTAGGTAAGTTGAATGCTGTGTGCCGAAATAATTGCTAAGGTGGTTTGAAGAACATAATTTAATAATTTCATTTATCTATTTTTAAAATTCATGCAGTGTATGCACTAGTGTAATTTTGGGTGGAAATGATGATTTGACTGAGGAAGAATCCAGGTTGGCCTAGCTGCTAATTCTGTATTCACTTGTTTGACTAATTAGTTCTCGGTTGGTATTAGTGAAGTCATCATTCTAATCTTTTATTGATGATTGGCAGCGGTGATAACACGGGCTCCAGCAAGTCCCATGGTGAGGGCGTCCTCCCAAGCAAAGAATTCAAAAGAAGACAGGTGAGGATCCTGCAAACATGCCCGAGAACTGCTATATTATGTTAAATATTGAAAAGATTAATAATTACCATGCAGTACTCGTATTTGTTTTCTTCTTGTCTTCTAGATAAAATTTGTAGACCCTATCAACAAAATGTCATTAGAGAACTCAGTGAGAGACAATCTTCAAACGTGTGCATCACTCCATGGAGAATCTTTTAACTCAGCCATTAGCAGAATGCATCCTTCAGCATTGGCACAAGTGAAACAGGCTTTGAAAATGCCATAGTTGCATGCCGATTTCCTTTATTAAATTTTACTGGTGATCTCGGGCTCAGCCCCTCTTCAAGTTTTCCATTCACCATTAGTCAAGAAGTTACAGGGTAAGTTAACAGGACATCATCCCCTATCGAATTCTTTTTGAAATACAACAGTTGCTTAGTTCCAATCAAGCATCTGATGCGAAGATGGTATGATATAATTGCTTCAGGTGGCGCGATTTTATTTGGTGAGTCATCTTGGTCGTTAAAACTTCGTTTGCATTATTTCTTTCGAAGACAAGTTGGTGTATCTGATTCAAATTTTGTGCTCTGTAAATCAATTGGTGGAAAAGAGGGAAAAAGAAGCTTCCTGGTCCTGGCCTGTCTATAAATCGAAGATGTTTTTAAGGGTCAGAGGTTGAGATTGGAGTCCATAGGTCGTCATCAATCACGAATGAAATTGATGTTTTAACAAATATAAGAGGGTAAAAGGAGAGATGTATAGTGTCTTTCTCTTTTCTTTTTCCATATTACATTTGTCGTTAGTCTTTGTTTATGAAGTGTTGGTTCTGTTTTATGTATCCTTTTTCTTGTGGTTAAGTCTTGTTAATACTTGCCCGCGCTGATTGCTATCTATGGAATTTTACTTGTGTGTACGTCTTTTTGTTATTAGAGTTGCTTCTTCTTCCACGGATGCGTGTTGAAAGATTGGAAATAGAGATAGGAATTATCATCCCTTCATTCGTTTATCCCAACACATCCGCATTTTGGGTCAATGAGATATTTGCTGGAATCTACACTTGTTCTTGATTGGTTGACTGCATACTATTTCAGTATTTCGGTATAGATCGTGTCATTTTGGTTCGATTCTCTCAATGCTTGATTGTTTACTTTCGTTTACCCTTTTTTCTGTGTATAGGTATACTGTTAGCAAAAGGTATCTTTTTAACTGTGGAAAAGCGTTTCCATAAGGTTTAGCTTTTAGTTGTAGCTGTCTGAAAAAACACTTTCAAATTGTGTAACATATAACTGCCATAAATGTAGTCTTTAGCTGCATTCTAAATTTATTGCTTTACACGTGTTTCCATGCCGCGAGAAATCGGAGTTGGGGAACTAGACCTAAATGTCATTTGAGGGTTGTTTTGCTTTTTTGTGAAAATGTCTGTTTAATTGAAATTTGGAAATTTTCAGCTTTAGTAATTTTTGTAGTTTACTAATATTGTTAAATTATGTAATATTAATCATTAAAAGTTATATTGACTATAATTCACATGTTTAATAGTAAATATGTTGTTTTATTTCTAAAGGCTTTTTAATATAAATTACTTTTATATTCAAGTATTTTTAAAACAGTTTTTTTCAGTGATGGAAATTAGAATAATAGCAAATTTTCAAAGGTCAACTTAATCGAAACATTTATTTTTTAAAGTTTATTTTAAATAAATATTATCTTTATAAATAAATTGAATTAATTATCTATTTATTTAATTGTTTATCATTAACAAGTAAAATATTAGCACCTATGTTTTAAAACCTGGACCGGACCGGCCGGTCTGACCGGTCGGTGGTCCGGTCCGGTTGATCCTTCAAAATCGGTTATAAATTGACCTAGTCTGAACCGGTCAAAACTGGTCAATTGACCGGTCGGATCGGACCGGTCCGACATTTATTTTTTGAATTTTTTAATATTATATATAATTAAATATAATTATTGCATAATTATTACGTCACACCGGTTCGATCGGTAGTTGAACCGGTCGGATCGGTGGTTGAACCGATCGAACCGATCAAACCAGTGACTAGTAAGGGCACCGATTCGATGACTGGCCTGAGTTTTAGAACATAGATTAGCACGTTCTAATGAATATTGGTAAATAAAATACAAAACAACTAGAATAAAGAATTTAATGTACTTTATCATTATTTGTGTTGAAATTATTGTGTTTTTCAAAAAAAATTAACTTTAGATTTTATTAATACATGGATAATAAGTAAAATGTTTATCATTAAGCAATAACTTTAATTTACTTTCGGGTAATATTTACTGTTTTTGTACAAATAAAATTAATTAGTTTATTTTTTATTGCAATGAAATATGGTTGTTCTTGTTTATAAAATTTATATTAAATAAATACTTTTATCTATATTTGTTAAATCATATCATTTTATTTTAGATAATTATAAGAATCTTGATTAAAACATAATGTTTTTTGAGGATTAAAGATAATTTGCATTAACATTTTAATTTACTTTTTAAACTTTTTTAAAAGCAGAATTATAAATCCTAAACATTTCAAAAATGATATTTAAAAAATTAAAAATACATTTTAAAATTAATGCTTTAAAAATTTTCCTTTTAAATTTGATATAATCTTAAAGTCAGCAATATTTTTTGAAACTTTAGAATTTTAGAAATTTGGTTTTATTATTTTTAACCATTAAAAGTCTTCATAGTTATATTGTTTATATTTATAGAGAAGTAATTTAAAAATTGAACTTGCCTTTAAAATTTTATGATAGGTTGGAATTTTAAGTTAATAATAAGCATATTAGAAAATGGAAACGTAAAAAGAAATAAAATACATAATAAAATATAAGAGGTGATTGAAATCGTTTCAACAAGAAACTAAAGAGAGTCGAACTCAATTGCAAAGCGGAATTTTATTTTATTATGATATATAAGATGTAAATTATATGAATACTTCATTTTTTAGATTTTATATGAAATTTTAATTTTTATATTTTTTAACCCATAAGATTTTTTTAAGACTAATTTTGTGAATGTTGTTTAAAACGTAATGTTTTTATGTTTAAAGTTAAATTTCCACTAACAATTTTAATTTACTTTGAAACTATTTTTAAACACATTTATTACAATTAAACTGTAAATTTATTTCAAAAAACAAAATACTGAAAAATTAAAAATTAACAATCTCCTTTGAAATTAGCCATCCGAATCTTCAGTGGATCGTGGGACAAGTATTGCTATCTGTTATACTAATTACCATTAATTTATTATTCGAATGCGAGTATATATAAAAATTAAAAATGGTTAAATCACGTAAACCCCTTCTGGCGCAATTTTGTGGTGGAGTAGAAAAGACAAATTGTCAACAATGATAATGAATGCAATATTTCGGATTGCTAGGGTAACCTAATAGATCACTCAACAATTATTATCAGATGGCCAATCAGAGTTATAATCGACCTGAAGAACTTCCTGTTGTGCCTGTAATCCAAGAAAGAAAAGGGAAGATGAGCATTTTAGAAGTTAAAAACAAGAGATGCCATGCAAAACCTGCCAGGATTTGGAAAGTAGAATGCGGTTAAGTACTAAGGAAACCAACCTCCATGAGTAGTACTTGTAAAATGTCATTCTCATCAAACTGTTGAACGTAAAGAGAAGGGTCGTAGATCAACTGAGAGTTAGAATCATCATTCATCTCGCAAGAAACCATCGGCAGGTTCTGCGAATGATAGACAACATTTTCCGGTTTTACATTTTCATTTTCTTTGTCAATTGAACCAACACCGAATGGCGATACGAGACTCCAGGATTGAGCAACGCCAGAGCTATCATTAATAGAAAAATCTGTTGCGGGAGTTTCTGAATAATAATTTGCATCTTTCACTGCTGAACAGAGAAGGTTCCTTTGATCATTAAAAGGCGCTGCCATACTAGAGGTTGCACCTAGTGCAACAGGACCATTTGCTTGTAGCGAAGTTAGACTGTGCACTGGACTAAGGTAACTTTGTGTGGCTGGCATTTGGGCATTGAACCTATTTGCTGGAGAAGATTGATCATAACCTGCCATTCTAAGAGGTCCTGAAGATGCCAAACGTTCATGATTATGCAGTTGAAATTCTTCCATGTTACGCAGATACTTGCGATACTTCTGAATACATGTGCAGTTGTAATAGTCAGTAAATTCAGCATTAGAAGAAACTGACATGGAAAAAAATAAACCAAAAAGGAAAAAAAGGAACTCCCGATATAAAACTGAAGACCTGAAGATGACTTGCGACATTTTCTCGGGTTATAAGGGGAACGTTCATTCTTTACATCATTTCCAAAAGTTTGGCTGGAGCAGCATCTACAATCCAAAAACAGACATCAATCTTATGCTCTTTATCAAACTTAGGGCACTTTTAGATCGACAAACGACATGATTTTTGTTCACTCTTTTTGGATCGAGGAATCAGCAAAGAAGCAAAACAAAATCTTAGAAAGAGTCGTACTCTTAGGGCCAAGACGCTTGAAAGCTTCGACAAACTTCTCGTGGAGTTCTTTAGTCCAAACCAAGCGCTTTTTTCCCTTGGCAGCCCCATCTGAGCCTGAGTGATCAAGTTCGTCTTCATCGTCTCTTCTTCTTTTCAAAACTCTACCAATTTCTCCAGTTCTGGAGAACACAGCATAGGCACTGTCAGATTTTGAAGGATTCAATTCAGCTTCTTCATCCCTTTGCAGCCTCTTCAATTCCATGGAAGCGTTCATTCTCCTGCGACATACATGCTGCCACAAAAATTTAACGTCATCCATCCTAACAGGCTTGATCAGATAATCGCAAGCACCGTGGACCACGCCCTTGAACACGGCGCTAAATTCCTCATCCGATGACATTACTAGTATTGTAAGTTACAGAATTAGCACATTATGTGCATGTATAGTTGACTGCTTTAAATCATTATTCACGAACGGTTTCAAGAATCTGTATGTGTGTGTATACTTACTGACGACTGGCACTTCCATCTCTAACCCAATGATCTCCAGGAGCTCAAGTCCGTCCATGTCGGGCATATGCAAATCACTAACAACGAGATCAAACCTGTTCTTGTCCTTTCGTAGCAATGATAAAGCATCACTTGCAAGTCCACATTTTGTAACTGAAATTTCATTAGCCACATATCTTTAATATGATAGAATATTTATATTCTTTAACTCCTATGGATACACAAAACACAATGAAAAGGTGAGCAGAGCACCTTCGTATCGACAAACTCGGAGCATCCGTTCCAATATCGCAAGACAAGTCCGATCATCATCGACAAGGAGAACCTTCAAGACCTTGGAAAACACATCAGATAAACACTTGCATTCGCTCTTTTCTCTGGTACCAATGACACGTTGACATTCTTGGAAACGAGCGTTCATCTCTCACAGAAGTCGGCAGAACGGAATCAAAAGCAAGAAAACAAAAGAAAATGAAGACCCAAATCTTGGATAGTGAATTCCAGGAAGATTCATACAGTGATCCACTGTGATTTATGTCAAGTCATTGGAAATGCTCTCCTTTAACTCCTCAAATTTTAAATTTTAAATATTTTATTTTACTTGTTTATCTTCTAGTCCGATAATTAAAAAAATGCACTAGGTGTATTTTAGTATTCCACATGTAAAGGTTTAAAGACCAAGTCAAATTCTTGTTGTCTATCATCAGGATAGCGAGTTCAAAAAAGCAAACCAGAAGATAAGATTGGGATTTCCAAACACAAGCCCTCAATCCAATAGGCGACTCTCCGATTTGTAAGATTTCTGTTAAATTGGACATAGCCGTCCAACAGGTGAATCTTCGAAATTGATTGGCATGCACTTCTGAATTGATTCTTCCTGGTAATTTTTCTGCTGTGGCACATATTCTTGTCCTTATGCTGTCGAATCCAAGTTTAATGGTGCATTATCCCATGAGCTTTCAAATGATCATCCAAATATGTGCATCATTCATTACTTGGACAATGGGTTTCTGAGGTAATTTTTACTTTATAGCTCTCAAATATCAAGGTCTACACTCTAAACATTTTTACCACTTTTTCCTAATCTAGGATAGCTTAGTTGGTCATTGGCAAGGTAAGTTGATCCAAGATCCTAGGTTCGAATCCCAGCAACGAGTGTCAGGACCATTTTGGTGAGAAGCTGGTTGAGATCAGACCGTGATGTATCCCCTCTCACTACTCTGTCAGGCCAAGGTGTGGGGGCACCTAGGGTGGTGATTCAACCTTTTGGTCCAAGGATAGACTTGTTAACTGTTAATATTTAAAAGTGTATGGATTATGTATTATGCAATAGTTATGCTGACAATTTACATTTATAGTTGGAAGGCAAATCACACAAGTTATATATCTTGTACTTGCTTTTTGGCAGATCAAAGATGAGATAAAAAGACCGGTTTATTGTGGGTTAATCAGTTTGTTAAAAGGTAAAGACCTCTCTGTCAGGGTATGCAGCATCTTTTCCTCCTCTTACATATCTACGTCTTCTACCCTGTTCCTTCCCTCTCTCCTTTGGAGTTCCAGATAGTTCTTCCCTATGATTTACTCTGTTTAACTGCTGAAGTTGTCCATGCGTTGCTCTAGCTGGCAGCTTGTCGGTCTTTGTGTTTGCATATTGAAGATGCAAATATTGTTGAAGGACAATTTAGTGATCTTCTTCCTATTTGCTGGGATAAAGAGATGAGAGGCGAAATGGAAATATAAATAGAGATAGAGATAAAGATAAATATAGAGGTAAAGATAGAGATAGATAAGTATAAAGTGTGAATTCAATTTACACGACTTATTCAAAAATTAAACCAAATTGAAAATTTTTTCTTTAATAAAATTTTGTGCTCCATGTACCATTATTTTTAAAAATTATTCCTTTTTAATTAAATAAAATAAGTATCATTAGATTTGATATTGTACAATGCAAAAAATGCTACCAAATTATTTTGTACTAACAAAAAATTTCTATAAAGTTAGATTTAAAGATTGGGTTGGGCAAGAAAGTTTCGAGTTGCATCTATTGTACTTATTAATACTTAGACTAAATTTTGTAATTAAGAAGAATTAAATCATTAAATTAAAATTTTTATATTTAAATATTTGTTAAAATAAAAATATTTCTACAAATAGTTATTATGTGTAAAAAATTATTTTAATGTTAATTTTAATAGATAATATTATTAAAAATCTTTTTTTAGTTTTAGTTATATATAAGATAAGACTAATTTTATTAAAGGATTACGTTTTTCATATAATTAAAAATAAGTTTTATGTTCTTTAACTATTACATTTGTTGAGTTTAGTTTCTTACATTAATTTAAATAACTATTTTTATTTTGAATATAGGCAAAATAGATTTTAATTTATTTAATTTTGACGGTTTGATTGAAACAAATTGAAACGTAAATATAAATTCTTAAGATAACGTTTAAAGAAATACTAAGATATAATACTCATATTCTTATAAATCTTCTTTTAAAACACACCTTTATAAGTCATTTTACACATAAACAGATAATAATAAACGTGTAATTTTATCAAACATTTTTAAATAAACAGTTAATGTTATCTGTTGGTCAAATTAGCTATATTAATTTATTGTCTGCTAATCGTTAATAGAATCAGCTAACAGCTATTACAATCTGCTAATAATTAAAGAGGATCTTTATGAACGATTTTAACTTCATTCAAAGTATTGATATACATGAGTTTTTAATTATTATTATTAAATAATAATAATAATTCACTCACAGTAACTAATTGCAAATTTTTAACTTCTTCATAACTCTAAGCTCGAATTAATTAATTGCAAATTATAAAAAGTTTATCAACTCATTTAACACCCATTTCACATTAAAAATAAATATAAGTCCACTCTCTACTTTCTAAATAATAATTTTAAACATGTTCAAGTTGCAAGTTTTGATAAACTACTTAATATAGTTCATCCATCATAATAAGTTTTGCGAATCAATTTTGACCATTGTATATTTAAAACTAGCATGTCAACGTGAGTCATCTTTAGTCTCTTAACTAATAACAGTTTCTACTAAGAAAATATATAACGTTCGTAACTAAGTCACTTCAAATTAAACTGATGAAATAAATGTTTCGGATTTGACCATTATTTGTATCCAAAATCATCTAATTAAGATTCTTAATATATTATTTATAAGGTAAATTACAATTTAAATCTAAAATATTACTTAATTTTATAATATTAACTAAATCTATAAATGATATTAACCAAATATATAATATTTTAAGTTGATGTAAATATGACTTTTCGCAACTTTCCTCTTTTCTCTTTTCTTCCTTCGACCTATTTTGATAAAAAGGGCATAACTTTCACTACAAATATCGGATTAAAGTCATTCAAAGACCGTTTTAAAGAAGACTTCTAGACCTACAATTTTCATGAAGACCTAAAAAATAAAATTTACCTTTATAAGAGTTAAAATTTCCAATCAATACAGTTGTCTTGAAAGTCTATCCTATTCAACATCATAAACTTCTAATAACCATATCTCTCAATTCTGATGTCTAACAATTTCATACTATATATCATTGAAAAGCTAGAACGATAATCTACAACTTCCAAGAAGATAACTTTGTCTAATTCTACCTATATTGATCATATTTTTTCTCTGAAAGTAAAACATAGTTTCTACACCTATAGAAGACTTAAAATAAAAAAAGTACAACTACAAGATGGCTATGCACATTGGAAACTTCTTCAATTTTTCATTCATTTCCAAATTAAAATGAAGTTCATATATAACTTTATCTAATTTATAAATAACAAATTATTATTATTAAATTCCTTACAATTTGTTATTTTATAAATTATTTTTAAAAATAATAACAATAAGGAAATTTATTATAATAATAGAAATAGTTTATTAATAAGAATAATAGAAATAATTTAATAATAATGATAATGATAATTATAATAATATTAATATTATTATATTAATGATAAATAGATATCATATACCAACGAAATATAAATATTCTTATTCTTTTATTATTATTATTATTATTATTATTATTATTATTATTATTAAATTCCTTACAATTTCTATCTTATAAATTATTTTAAAAATAATAACAATAAGGAAATTTATTATAATAATAGAAATAATTTATTAACAATAATAATAGAAATAATTTAATAATAATAATAATATTATTATTATTATTATATTAATCATAAATAGATAAAATATATTAAGGAAATATAAATATTATTATTCTTATTAATTATTATTATTATTATTAAATTCCTTATAATTTGTTATTTTATAAATTATTTTTAGAATTATTATTATTATTGCTAATTTTATATTCCTTATTATTATTATTATTATAAATTATATTATTAATAATTATTATTATGTTTCTTTAATTGTTCTTATTAATTTAATTGTTTTAAATTCAGATAATTATAAATTTTCTACTTGCTATTATTCTTATTATTTTTAATTTTTATTTATTAATTCTATTAAATAATATTATTAAATTTCTTATTATTATTAATTTTGTTCTTAATAATAATAAGAATAAAAATATATGTTTATATTCATCATCAAGATAAAAAAAATAAACAAACAAACAAAAATTAAGGTAATTTTAGAATAAAGATAAATAATTAATTATGTTCATAAATAAATAATTAATAAATAAATAAATAATTTACTAAATACATTATACAAATAAAAAGGACTGCACAGTGTGACTTTGAAACAAAAATATATGTTGAAACAAAAAGGCATGAGGCGGATTGGAGAGGACTGCACAGTGCGGCTTTGAAAAAGAATGAATTGGCTTTTAAATTAAAAAAAAAAGACTGTTTTAACGTTAAGACATAATAAGAGAGGATAATTTTGGACAACAGATTCAGACTCCTTTTCGACAGGGTGTTTTCATAGGGATCAAATTTGTTGTGCCCATAATTCTATGCCAACTACCAATACTCTTTTGTATGATCTCATCCTTCATATAAATATGTGGGACTTAGAGAAATATGTGAATAAGATCGTATGGAATAGGATCATGGGTACAAAGGATCTTGTTTCATTTTTCGGATCAAATTCTCTGTACTTATAATTCTATACCAACTCTGTTCCGTACGATCTTATCCACATAAATATGTGGGACTCAGAGAAATATGTGGATGAGATCGTATAGAACAGGGTTGGTAGAGGATTATAGGTACAGAGGATCTTGTCCCGTTTTTTGGATCAAATCTTCTGTATCCATAACTCTGTGCCAACTTTGTTTCGTACAATCTCATCTATACAAATATGTGGGATCCAGAGAAATATGTGGATGAGATCGTATGGAACATAATTGACACATGATTATGAGTACAAAAGATCTTGTCTCGTTTTTTGGATCAAATCCTCTATACCCATAACTCTGTACCAATCCTGTTCTGTACGATCTCATCCACACAAATATGTGGGACTCAGATAAATATGTAGATGGGACCGTATGAAACAGGGTTAGTACAAGATTATAGATACAAAGAATCTTGTCTTGTTTTTCAGATCAAATCCTCTGTACCCATAACTCTGTATCAATCATGTTACATACGATCCCATCTACATTGGGAACAAATCTTCTGTACCTATAACTCTGTATCAATCGTATTTCATACAATCACACATACTTGTGTAAATAAGATCATACGGAACTGAGTTAGCACGGGATTATAAATCCATACAAAACATGTAAGCTCTATACAAATGTGTCCACATGTTTTTATACGTAGGGTCTAAGATGTATACAAATATGTGAAAAAGGTAAGAACTGATCCCAAAATTAGACAAATGGACTGCAAAAGCTGTCGAATTAACAAATGAATTTGTGAGTTTGGTCAAAGTTTAAATTATAATTAAATTTAAAAATTAGTTAAAATCAAATTAAATTGTTAAAATTAATTATAAACTTAATCTTCCTCGTTCAAACTTTCGAGATCGAACTAGTAAAAAACCGACTCCGTCAATTGTCATCTCTAACTGTTTAACCTTTTAAGTTGATAGGATTTAAGAATTAAACAAATATGTACCCAACACCTTGAGTTTCTTGATCTTATTGACTTTACAAGACATTTGCCAGTAAGTTTGTCCAAGAAAATCTCTGAAAGATGATGAATCAAAGCTCGGGCAACCATGAGAATCATGTAGAGAAAATCCAATTCTGGATTTAATGTCCGGACACTACATAAATTCATCTCACAATCAACCAGATACAGGGATTTTAACAAGGTAGCAAAACTGAACAAATTGGGAAACAGACTCATTCTTGAGCTGTAGCCCCGTTTGTTGTTGCATCCATAGGCTCAGGTTCTGCTGAGTCCTCTGTGCTTTCACCCTTCTTACCTGCAGAACACAAAGTAAATAGGTGCAGGTCTTAATCATAACTTCATCAAGAACAGAAAAGGGCGAAATGATGCCGCCGAAGTAGGATTCGGGATGGTTATGCAAAATAAATGATTTATCAGTTTCTTGCCGTTACCTTTCTTCTTTTTGCCACCACCTTTCTTCTTCGTCTTAGTACCCAAGGCCAACCAGCTCTTGATTTCAGGATCATCTATAGTCTTGGTAGGCTGCAACTCCTGCAGAGGATGTGAAGTGATCCTATCTGAACCATTCGGCATCAGCAAGACCGTGAACTTTATATGGGCGACCAAGTCACCTGCAATGTCAGATTAGACCAAGTACCGATTTTAAAGTCCAAAAACTAAATCTAGGAGCAGTATCTTGCCAGGTTTCTCATGAAGCACAGGATATGGCTGCAGGAGATCATGATTCACACATTCCACTAATCCCAACCGAGCCCTTTTCTCTTCCAAAGCCCTGAGGCAGAGAAAATGAATGTAAACAAAATACTGCTGCATTAAGAGTGACCAAAATTATTAAAAAGATCATTGAGAAAAAATAAACCTTGCACTGAATGGCATTATGGGGAATTTCTGATTGATTTCACTGAAAATAAATCGAGAAGCTTTCATTTTCAAGTGATAGTTCTTGTCAACGGCCCTTTTGTAAATAGTAGTGTGCTTCTCATCCAGCATCTTCGGCTGCAAAATGAATGTTAAGGAAATAAATCATACGCTATGACCTAGTGCCATAAGAACAACATAGGAATAACTCCTTAATTACCTTTCCCTCGCCCGTGCTTGTGACGATATCTATTGAATATACTTCGTTTTCCTCAAATTCTGCATCATCGACTCTGGTTTCAGAGTTAGACACACTCAGTACTACCTTATTTCCATCTATCACAAACTGCTTCATCTGATGGCTAAGTACACCTTCAACAATTTTGCAGTCATATGCAGCAGCAACTTTCTGAATTGCTTCAGTCACATCTTTGTTCTGCCACACAAAAGAAACTTATGAGGGACCTAATTTAATAGCACCCAGTTCAATAACAAGAAACAAAGCAAAGTAAAGAAATAGTTGCCAACTATACAGAGATTACCGAGAGTGATAAACTAAAACAACTACAAATATCATGACTAAAATGCACAAACAAACACACATATATATGTGGGTTAATTTGGTCTCCACAACGATTTGAACCCTGGTAGAGGACGATGTCTTTTGATGCCCTCTCCTAATGAGCCACAAGGGTTGTTGGTCAAAATCCATAATTTATTCCAAGGTTGACATTAAAATCCAAAACCAAACAAATTCCCAAAAGCTATGCTGCCAACGATAAATATGATGGATCAAATAGTAAAAGGAAAATCAATTTGAGCAAGAAATGATTGTAATGCACCACAAGTATAAAAGTAGGTCCAAACAATCAAATTTAGCCAAATAAATATAGGCAACAGGGAAAGGAGGAAACCAATATCAAATTAATCACCTCGGCAAAGTTGCCTTTCTTCACACTGATAACCGCTACTAAGGCAACATTACTTTCAAAAACCAAATAATTCCAAAATTACAAACAAACATCACATATATTTATTTATATAAATGATAATTTTGGCTACAGATGAATGAATGTATACCAGCAGTAAATAAACTGATCCCAAACAAGCAAATGTAGCCAAATAAATATAGGCAACAGGGAAAAGAGGGAATCAATAGCATATTGATCACCTCGGCAAAGTTGCCTTTTCCATGCAGGCATGGACAGTGTTTTTTACTCTCAAATTTGCCCTCTGAATTTGCTTTTCTAAGTTCAAATTAGCCTTGTGACTGAGAAAGAAATAGCAAGATCACCGATTGGTTTTCTAACTTTAAAACTAAAAATCTAGTCTGCAACCTACAAGACTTAAACTTGCATAACATTTCTGCCACGCAAGCAATAATATTTACATACTTAACACATAATCATGAGAAACCATTTGTCTGACAAATCAAAATAAAATCTGAGTCATCCTATCAGAGTAACTATGACAAAAAGCATCACATGGGCATTAGCCCATAGCTTTTTTGAAGTATTCATCATTTAGGGATATGGAAATTTCTCAACACGTCAGAGAAATGCTTACTAAAATTTAAAATGATAGCAAAATTACTTCAAGTAAAACAGACAATAAAAAAGATGAGACTCCATCAGTGTAACTATGACTAGAAGGCTTCACCGGAGTTTAACCCTTGGCCAGTTATAGTTCTCATCATGTAGAGATCGACCACAAACTATATGTGAGCATCTAATTCTCATGATCTAGGAGATTCAAGAATAAGAACACAGCAAGAGAATTGAAGTGTTTTTGTGGATAAGATCTATGCCAAAAACTAAAATTACAGACCTCAAGCATAATTTGGCTCAAGATGACGACAAACAAATCACTCATCACAGAAACAAGAATGATTCTTCAGCTGAGTAGTAAATGGAAGTTGCAACTCCCCTATCAGAGTAACTATGACAAAAGCACCATTTGGATGTTGGTCCATAGCTTATAAGAAAGTTCATCATTTAGGGGACAAAACTTCAAGAGCCTAGGGAGCTTCAGTTGCTAAAACTTCAAAAAGAAAGTGACAACACATGAAAAGGCATAAAGGGCACTTTTAAAGGTAGAAAGGAAATGAAAGAGGACTAAAAATTCAGAATCAGCATTAAATACATATTTAAGAAGAGAATATCACCTTCTTTCCAGGCCTTACAAGCCTCAAGGCAACTTCAGCAGCAGTATTTGCTGCTGCAATAACATCAGCTGCCCTACCTGTCACTGGTCCTCCTTGAAGAACATGGGTGTGTGCTACCACAGCAATAAACCCATCAATGTGACATCCCATATCACTGAACAAAAAATAAACTAGTCAATATATAACAGCCAACAAGTTGAATCTTCAAGAACAGGAGCGCAGAAAAATTACATCTTCACAATATCTCCTTCTTCCAATACTGACTCATCACTGGCAAGAGGAGAATAATGGCAAACAGTATTGTTTACCGAAATGCAAGTCGGGAACGCAACACCCCTTTCAATCTTCCTCTTTACATTCTTGTACATGTTACCAGTTTGCCTTTACACACGGAAACACACGACCAACAATCTTATCTTCAAAAGGGTATTGTGATTGCAATCAATGTAAACAAATAGACTGTAATATCATATACTTATGATATACGTTCCATCCTTACTCTCTGATAAATGCATCTCCTTTTTCACAAATGTCAACAATCTTGGCCTGCGGTTTGCATTCTGAAATCACCAACTGCAATGCCTCTGCAATCACATTTAACCAAAAACCCATTACATGATAATGAGACCCAATCCACATAAACCAAAGTTCACAAAACAATTTGGTATAGATAAACATTTCAGTTAAATCCAACTCTCTCTCAGCTAAATCCAAAGTTCATACACAACACAAAATGAGGATAAGATGCATTACTTACTGTTCACGATCTCAGCAGCATTCTTGTACTTGGTGACGACCTCGGGTGAGGTGAGATCCAACTCCCTCTCCTCTCTTTCGTCATCCGACATCGTTTTTTCCTGGACAACCTCGTACACAAATCCCTGATTATTACCACCGAACAAACACAATCTCGAGTAAGTCCTAAAAGACAAAACACTAACAACATACGAAGATCAAAGAATGAAAAAAGTACTCACGAAGGAGAAGGAAGCTTCTGTGGTTGTCGGCGATAGATAGTGTAGGAGAGGTGCGTGAGTTTGGAACAAGAGGGTTGTTTAGGGTTTAGCAGAGATATGATACGGAAGAGAGCAGGCAAGAGTGGTGCAAGTAAATGGTGGGCTGGCTCTGTTCGATTGCTAGGGTTATAATCTTTTATATATAGAGAAATTGGAATCTCCTACGCTCTTTTAATTTTTGGTACTTTTGCTCAGTTTTCTTTTTTCAGTAAAATATCGTACAGATCATAAATCATCCTGGCGAAGTCGTATTAATTTGCTAAAAGATGAAACGATAGTTCGAGACGGCAACATGACCTGACTTAAGTAGGGTATGATGGTAAGTTTCGAACAGGGTATTACTCTATTCTTGTTTATATTTGTTTTTTATAATTTAATTTGATGGTAAGTTTCGAACAGGGTATTACTCTATTCTTGTTTATATTTATTTTTTATAATTTAATTTATTATTGATTTAAAATTTATCGGTTTTTACGATTTAATATCTATATCCAAATTTATTGGATTGTTCGGATTTTTAGATATTCATTAAGTTGTGTAACTTTTAAATAGAAAATATAAAGAGCATATTTTTACAAACGTTCCAAATCAAAATTACTTTAATAATAATAAGTAAAGATTTTGATTTGTATGTCTTAAAAAATGATAAAATTTGTAATAATAAAAATCATAATGTCTAGTGCAAAGACAACATATATTTTCACAATCAAGAACTGGAACAAAGATAAAAATATCCAAAGCTTCAAATTATCTTTGCATAAACTCCACAATATTTAAAATTCCATCTTCATATCCTTTGTATTATTATCATCGTATAAGAAAATAAAATATGATGAAAAAGGTGAGGACTGAGGAGTAAAATGGGAGATTTTAAAGCGATTTCTTCTCAGAAAATATTAATATTTTATTATATTTAATCATAAATATTCAAAAAATATATATAGTTAATAAAAAACGAGTTGGGTTTGAGTATCCGTCGATTCAGGTTATTACTAAACTAATATCTAAATTCATATCTATATCCATTTTTTAGCATCCATTTAAAATTCTTTTTTATTGCCTCCGTGTCTATTTTTTCAAGTCGGTGATACAGATATTAATCAGGTTGAAAACCCACTATCATCCCTACTTAAGTCCATTCAACTCAACATTAATAAATTAAATTATATTCGCATTTGGTATAAAGACTGGCTTAAAATTTTGAACCACCTATCCAAAATACTAATTTTTTTTAACAATTGTTCAAGTCTGAGGTCAAGTTGTATAATGCGAGCTCACCCAATTTCAAATTAGGTTCAAGATATATATTTATCAAAAGGAGTCACCCACGAAGGTTGTGTTAGAGTGAAAAGGGGCTCCTCCATTCTTAACCCAAATTTCGAGTTCAAATCTTATTAAGAAATATCATTCTAATAATTATTGGACATTTACTTTCCTTCTTTTTGTATATATTTTTTCTTATTAGTTTGTTGCATATCCCGCTGATAGTGGATCACATGATCTATGGCTTAGATGTAGGAGAATAATTAGATAGTCTCTTTATATATATAGACTTGTATTATGTCAATGAATATACAACGAAACACTTTAACCCAACTCTCTAATTTTTCCTATCTATTGCTTAAGATGGTATCAGAGCCAGTCTTCTAATCCATAGCAGGAAACAACAAAATTTCATGCACCACCTCCAACATGGATCCAACAAATCCATATTATGTTCATCATTCAAATCATCCAAATCACATGCTTGTCCCCGTCAAATTAAATGGTGCTAATTACCTATTACGAAGTAAGTCTATAATTCATGCTCTCACAGTTAAAAATAAAATTGGCTTCATTAATGGGACCATTAGACAACCTTCAACAGTAGAACAACCAACAGAATATGCTTTATGGAATCAATGCAATAGCATGATCTTATTATGGCTCACTCACTCCTTAAAACCTGATCTTGCCAAAAGGGTCATTCATGTAAAGACAACCTATAAAGTTTGGGAAGATTTCAAAGATCAATTCTCACAAAAGAATGCACCTGCAATCTACCAAATTAAAAAATCATTGGCTTCACTCACACAAGGTATCATGACAGTTTCAACCTATTTCACAAATTTCAAAGGTCTTTTGGATGTATTAGATACATATCGGGTACTTCCCACTTGCAACCAGATGAAAGCACATAATGAACAGAGAGATGAAGATCGTTTGATGCAGTTTCTTATGGGTCTTAATGACACCTATAATGTTGTTCATACAAATGTCCTTATGATGTCCTACTACCTAATGTATGCCAAGCATACTCACTTGTTATTCAAGAGGAAACCCCATAACAATTGACACCGGAGCAGATTGAAAATTTCTCCATTATAGCTATTGTTTCAAAACATGGAAATAATTCCTCATATAAATTCAAAGACAAGCATTGTGAGCATTGAAATAGAGAAGGTCACATAAATGAAAATTATCGCACTCTAAAGTTTGATTACAAATATTGTGATAAAAAAAAGGCCATAATGAGGACAGGTGCAAATTAAAAAATGGCACATGGGTTTCCAACAACAACATAAGAAGCCAAGGTAATCGAAACAACAATTCACAACAACAGCAACGTGGAACTCAAGGAAACACAATGAATTCTTTTGCTAATGCAACAGAATCTTCTCAATCTCAATCCCACACATGGAGTTCAATCACAAGACATCAATAATTCTCATGGAATTTTCGCAGATTAACTTCGACAAATTGCTCAAAGCTTGTCTATGATGGCTCAAAATCATACTTCACCCGATAAAAGTGATGCTTATGTAAATGCTGCAGGTCCATCTCTTTTTCAAAATGCTTTAATTAATTATGTGCTTACTAAGCCTTGGATCTTGGATAGTGGAGCTACCGACCATATCACTTATGACTCCACACTTTTCACTCAAACAAAATCTTCATCTATTCCCATTGTCAATCTACCAACAGGGTCATCTGCCTTAATTAATTCCATTGGAACCATACCATTTAACTCAGATATCACCTTAAACAATGTTTTATATGTTCTTTCCTTTCGCTTAAATTTAATGTTTGTTAGCAAACTCACCAGTAATTTAAATTGTTGTGTCATTTTTTTCCCACCTTTTTTGTTTTACAGGACTTGGCTATGGGGAAGATGATTGGCTTGGGTAAACAGCATGGTGGTCTCTATTACATGTCTTCGCTACAACAAACACCTATTTCTTATCAAGTTTCACAACCCCCAGATTTATGGCACATGTGTCTTGGACATCGTCATCATCCTACCTTAGATTAATTGCTCCACTATTGTCTTCTCATAATATCAATTTTGATAATAAATGTGATGTTTTTCCTATGGCTAAGCAAACTAGACTCCCATTTCCTTCAAGTGTTATCTCTACAAATGCTCCATTTGATTTACTGCATTGTGATATTTGGGGTCCACACAAAGTATCAACTCATTTAGGGGCTTGTTTTTTTCTCACAATTATGGATGATTTTATAAGGTGCACTTGGTTATTTTTTATGCAATTCAAATATGAAACTCAATCTCTTTTGTAGTCAATTATTACATTTGCTAAAACACAATTTCATGCATCAGTTAAAGCAATTAAAGTAGACAACGGAAAAAAAAAATCTTGTCCATGAATTTTTTTTCATTCCCATGGCATTGAATATCAACATACTTATGTGTCGACTCCCCAACAAAATGGGGTAGTTGAACGCAGACATTGCCATATACTAAATGTCGCATAAGCATTACACTTTCAATCATCTATGCCTCTCACCTTTTGGGGGGAATGTGTATTGACCGCTATCTATCTTATTAATCGATTACCGTCCCATTGTTATCTTCAAAGTCACCTTATGAATTATCATACAATCATCCACCATCACTTGATCACTTGAAAGTCTTTAGTTGTCTGTGTTACGCAACAATTGTCCAACCTAGTCATAAATTTGACGCTCGTGGCAAATTGTGTTTTTATGGGGTATCCCACTGGTCAAAAGGGCTACAAACTTTATGATTTGGAAAACAAAAATTTTTTTGTAAGCCATGATGTCCAATTTTTTTAGACTATCTTTCTTTTCAATTCAAACACACCAAAGTCATCTACAATGCCTTCCAACCTTTCCATTGACATCACAAAAGGTTGGGATCCTTCATCGATAAATACTTTCCCATCCCAACACTATTCCCACCAGCCTGCATTCATACCTGAACCTACATCTTTTATAGATTCCCCATCAAATATTGCCGAAGAAAATATTTCTACCCAATCTACACAATCTGTCATGCCTTCCATCGAAAACACCGATAATGTTTCCTCCACTCAAACACCCTCTCCTCCACCTTTACATCAATCTCTTAGGCCAAAGCAACCCCCAGCATGACATGAAGACTATATACTGTCAACACAAGTCAATCATCCTTCCACGAAGTCACGCACTGTCAAAGGCACTAGGTATCCTCTTTCTCATTTTCAATCATACTCTCATATATCTTCTACCCATTGCACCTTTTTAGCTAACATTATAGGTCATACCGAGCCTCAATCATATGCTCAAGTTGTTCTTGATCCACATTGGCAACAAGCTATGAATGCCGAATTAGAAGCATTGCAGTAAAATAAGACTTGGAGTTTGGTACCACTTCCTGATGGCCATAAGCCCATTGGTTGCAAATGGGTTTACAAAATCAAATACAAATCCGATCGGACAATTGAATGCTACAAGGCTCTCCTTGTTGCAAAAGGATACACGTAAATTAAGGGATTTAATTACCAGCAAACATTCTCTCCTACAGCAAAACTCACTACATTTCGCTGCCTCCTTGTTGTCATTTTTACTCGAAATTGGTTTGCCTACCAACCAAATGTTCAAAATGCTTTCCTTCACGGAGAATTACAAGAGGAAGTACATATGGAACCTCCACCTGGTCTCCGCCGATAGGAGGAGAATATTGTATGTCAGCTCCACAAATCTTTTGCGGTCTCAAGCAAGCCTCAAGAAATTAGTTCCTCACTTTTTCAACAACCATTCAAAAGGCTGGCTACTAACATTCAAGGGCCGATTATTCTCTTTTCACCAAGGCTAAAGATACCTCATTTACTGCGATTCTCATTTACGTAGATGAAATACTACTCACAGGGAATGATCTTTAAGAAATTGAGAACCTTAAAAAGTTCCTTCTCACACGCTTCCGCATCAAAGATCTTGGAGACTGGAAATATTTTTTGGGCATTGAATTCTCACGTTCAAAGAAAGGAATTTTTATGTCTCAAAGAAAATATGCAGTAGATATTTTAGAAGATTCAGGGCTTTTTGGTGCTCGCTTAGACAAATTCCCAATGAAACAAAATTTGAAGCTCACCACCACAAATGGAACTTTATTGAATGATCCAACTAAATACAAAAAGCTGATTGGCAAGTTGATTTATCTCAATGCGACAAGGTTTAACATAATTTACTCTATTCGAACACTTAGTCAATTCATGCAAGAGCCTCGAAAACCTCATTGGGATGCAGCCATACGAATTCTTAAATACATCAAAGGTTCTCCCGGTCAAGGTTTGTTATTTTCTTCTACAAACAATCTTGCTTTAAAAGCTTTTTGTGATTCAGATTGGGGAGGTTGTCGTACTACAAGAAGATCAGTCACTGGTTATTGCATTTTTCTTGAAAATTCTCCTGTGTCATGGAAATCCAAGAAACAAGCTAATGTTTCCAGATCATCAGCTGAAGTTGAGTATCGAGCTATGGCTAATACATGTTTGGAGCTGAGTTGGCTATATTATATCCTACAAGATTTAAAGGTTTCACAGATAGCTCCTACACCATTATGGTGTGACAACCAAGCAGCCTTACATGTTGCGGCAAATCCTGTTTTCCACGAACGTCCAAAACATATTGAAATAGATTGTCATATAGTCCGAGAGAAATTACAAATTGAAATAATTAGTCCATCATATGTGCCTACTCACCTCCAATTAGCAGATGTCTTTACAAAATCATTGGGAAAGGATCAATTTGAGACGCTGCGATACAAGTTAGGACTTAACAAGAAATAAAGAAGAAGAAAACATGGTTGGAATGGCTTTTCCATTGCAACACTGCCGAAATATATACAAATTACACAGACCTATCTTTTCCTTGATTGTAGGAGAATAAGTTACCAATTACAAAGATTTACATGTGAATTAGAATAAATCTATCTATGGAAAAGATAACTACAAATAACAGAACACGATTATTTCCTAATACTCCCCCTCAAGTTGGAGAGTGGATATTATGAACTCCCAACTTGCCTTGCAAAAATTCAAACTGCTCCTTTCCCAGAGCCTTTGTGAATATGTCAGCTAGTTGCTCCTTCGTCGAAATGTAGCAAGGTCGAATGACTCCTGCTTGCAACTTCTCTCGAACTATGTGGCAGTCGATCTCTATATGTTTCGTCCGTTCATGAAAGACGGGATTAGCTGCTATATGTAACGCTGCTTGATTGTCACAATAAAGTGTTGAAGGTT
>JANIJH010000005.1:812785-823946 GCA_024520975.1 Erythroxylum areolatum | reverse complement strand
AGTTACCAATTACAAAGATTTACATGTGAAATAGAATAAATCTATCTATGGAAAAGATAACTACAAATAATAGAACACGATTATTTCCTAATAGGACTTCATGATATTCACTCTCCAACTAAAGGGGGAGTGTTAAGAAATATTATTCTAATAATTATTGTACATTTACTTTCCTTCTTCTTGTATATATTTTTCCTTATTAGTTTATTGTATATCCTGCTGATACTGGATTATATGATCTATGGCTTAGATGTAGGAGAATAATTAGATAGTCTCTCTGTATGTAGACTTATATTCTGTCAATGAATATACAACGAAACACCTTAAGCCAACTCTATACTTTTTCCTATCTATTTCTTAAGAAATCTTGAGTATAGAGTCGTCTTAAATTCTCGTGAAGGACAGTTTTGTGGATGCAGTCTTTCTAGATTTTTCTACTCTAACAAAGTTTCTCTGGGTGAGCTTAGATGACCCGAAGCCGTGACCAACTCAATTCTCTTTGCCCTTTGTTGCGGAGGAGTTTCTTTTTCTTATAGGTAATTTGAGTCTGATTTAAAGATTAGTCAGAATCGAGTTATGCAACTCGAACTATTCATATCATTTTAAAATGACTTTATTTCAATTTTACTTTTAAAACAATATCATTTTAATTTTAATTTATTAAATACACATATTAAAATAATGTTAATTTTTAAAAAATAAATTAAGACGATATACTTTAAAAAGAAATTAATATTGTTACAATCGTACTTAAACTTGAGATAAGTCTGAACTCGAGTCGAATCCCGATTAACTTTGATGTAACCAATTGAACTTAATTTACCAAGCACATCTTTTGTTATAATTTGTCTCTTTATTGACAACATTTTATAATTTAATATTTTAAAAATTAGTTTAGGAAGTATTGCATTTTTATTAAAAGTTTTGTCAATTTGTTTGCAATTATAAATATGTTACACTAATTATGTCAAAAGTTATAAAAAAGTATAAGGAATATAAAAATAAGTATAAAAACTTTTTTGAAAATATTACATTTATAAAAAAACAAAAATAAATTACAAAAGATATATTTTTCTAGCCTTTGTTAGGTTAAATTAGTATTAATAGTAAGCATACGATGAAATTTTTATAATTTTCAGTTTGTCAATTCACTTTTAAATAATAATTTATCATTATTGTTTCCATTTACTCTTACTATATTATAAACAAAAGGTATTAATTAAATTCTAAGTATTATTTTGTATATATTAATTTAATCTACAATGTTTTATTATTAAAATTATTTCAATGATTTCAGTTTATTTAATATTTAAAAGTTATTATTATATATATTAAAACTCTTTACTAAATATTTGTCTTTTAATGTAACATTTTCTGAACAATCCTAAATTTTCATTTTTATAAGATGACATCATTTTTTTTAAACAACGGGTCGAGTTGAATTAGCCCGTAGCCCGTGACCTAATCAAGCCGATCAACCTAGACTAAAATTGGACTAAATCGAGCCTTTTTTGACATCTTTACTTAAAAACTCTTTTGTACTTAAAACTGAACAACTTACAATGTGTGTCACTATTGCTCAAATTTTTGATACATGCATTAAGGATGACATTTTAATTTCGATCTAACGCGAAATCAATGGACCAGACTTAGTTTAATCAAACTTTAGACGTCCTCAAGTCTAGAAGTTCAACTTGAAGCCCAACTCAAACGATTTGAATGCTCTCACCGAGATGCCATTATGACATCAGTTCAAATGATTTTAAGCAAACTCAGACTGCAGTTCGATTCTAATTGCACTTTAGGTCTAGTTCAAATTTCAATCCAATCCAACCTATTACTAAAAGTAAATTGTAAGTGAGGTTTCGGGTTCGAACCGCCCTCATGTATACAGCCGTTTAAAGCTTGGGATCAGAGTTTTACTTCCTGCAAGAAACCTACATCACTCGAGCGAGGATTAGTCTGAATATAGATGACTTAAAGGTGTCTTCTCATAATTAAGACCCTCCTAAAATATCTCGTGGGTAATAAAAAAAAGTAAATTGTAAAAATATACCTGTCAAGAGTTGGAGAAATTGATGAATGGTTTCTTTTGGCAAAATGGAGGAAGAGATAGTGGGGGTATACGCTGGTTAAGATGGCAGAGGTTGGCCATCCCAAAGATCTTTAGAGGTTTGGGATATCGAGATTTGAGACATTTCAATATTTCTCTTTTGGCAAAACAAGGCTGGAGGCTCCTAAAACATCCAAACTCGATTGCAGCAACCATTCTCAAAGCAAGATACTTCCCAAAGACCGATTTCTTTTCAGCAGAGTTGGGTAATAATCCAAGTCAAATTTGGAGAAGCATCCATCAGGCCAAATCAATTCTCCGTCAAGGCTGTCGAAGAAGGGTAGGTGACGGACAAAACATCCTCATTTGGAGAGAACCGTGGCTAATGGACGCTGATGATCCGTATATACAAACAGAATTCAATAAGCAGCTAATGCATGTGGTTGAGCTTATTACAGACCATCAGTGGAATGAAGACAAGATACGACAGGTGTTTAATCAACGAGATGTAGAACTAATCCTCCAGATCCCACTCAGTTTCTCACGACGTAAAGACGATTGGCTGTGGACTCTAAACACACAAGGGGAGTATAGAGTTAAAGAAGGATATCGCCTGGGAATGGAAGGTGTGAATCTAGACTTACGAGAAATTGGTTTTCCATGGGGAAACATCTGGCAGATGCATGTTCCAAGTAAGGTTAAATTTTTTCTCTAGCATACTTTGAGGAATGCACTTCCATGTAGAGCTAATCTAAAAAAGAGACACATTGACATAGACGATAATTGCCCAATATGTGGTAGGGCAGTATAGGATGAACACCACATATTGTTTCATTGTGATTTTGCTACTTTTGTTTGGAATGTTGCCTCAGTGAACTTGATAGAACCCCGCCACAAAGGTCTCCGAGGATTCCTATCCAGAATAAGAAGTACTTGGACTAAGTCTTGTTTTAGTTGCTGCTTACTTGTTAGTCTTATGTTTAATAAGTCAAATTTGCTGTTATGAATTGTTGCAGCAAATATTGCCTATTTATGCTCATAAGTGCTGTTTAAGGCCTTTAGAATAGGACTAGTTAGTTTTATTTTCTCTCCTATTTATACCTTTGTATTTGTAGCAGAAGTATTTATTGAAAATAACACCAGAAAACTTCTTATTCTGAGAATTTATTCTCTTGGTTTTGACTGGGACCCATCAGCGGGTACTATGCGGGTTGCCATTCAAATCAAGTCCCTGTAATTAATTTGCCTTATTGATAGTGGTTCCACACACAATTTCATCAACAAAAAGGTGGCTGGGACACTTAAACTTTCATTAGAAGCAACCAGACCCTTTAACGTGAAAGTAGCAAATGGGGATCCTTTACAGTGCAGTGGGAAATTCAGAAATACTCCTACCCTCTTACAAGGTATACCCTTCTCCATTACTTTCTATTCACTGCCACTTATGGGTTTGGATGTGGTATTAGGAGTACAGTGGTTGCGGCAATTAGGGACAATTCAATGCAATTGGAATAAGTCGACGATGGACTTCATGTGGAAAGGTCAGACACGACACCTGCAAGGAATCCAAGAACAGCAAATTAAATCCTCTTCCTTGAAGGCGATGGTCAAGGAATTAAAACACAGTGGTTCCCTTTTCGCCATTTGTGTAGGGTCCTCATCGACAATCCTCCCTGAAGGAATTCATCCAGAAATGCGAAGCTTGTTGGATCAATTTTCGAATGTTTACCAACGGCCAAATCAGCTTCCTCCTGAGCGGGTAATCAACCACAAAATCAACCTCCAAGAAAGAACGAATCTCGTTAATGTCCGGCCATACAGATATGCCTACTTTCAGAAGGCAGAAATTGAAAAACAAGTCCAAGATATGCTGAACTCAGGGCTGATTCGAGCTAGTACCAGTCCCTTTTCTTCCCTTGCCCTACTTGTTAAGAATAAGGATGGTTCTTGGCGATTCTGTACAGATTACAGGGCTCTCAATGCTGTGACAATTCGGACAGATTCCCAATTCCAATGGTGGAAGATATGCTGGATGAACTCTATGGTGCTGCCTACTTTACAAATCTTGATTTTATTGCGGGCTTCCATCAGGTTCGAGTTCACCCTGCCGACATCCACAAAACTGCCTTCTGCACACATAATGGCCACTACGAATACTTGGTAATGCCCTTTGGCCTATGCAATGCACCCTTCACTTTCCAAGCTCTTATGAACACTATTTTCCGCCCTTATTTACGCAAATTTGTGTTAGTGTTCTTTGATGATGTTTTAATATATAGCCCAAATTGGAACATGCACCTACAACATGTGCGTTTGGCTTTTGAATTGCTGAGGCAACATAAATTTTACATCAAACTCAGTAAGTGCGCTTTTGGACAGCAGCAAATTGAATACTTGGGGCATATTGTCTCTTGAAATGGAGTACAGGTGGATCAGGGGAAAATTGAGGTTATGCTTAAATGGCCTAAACCCACTAATGTGACTGAATTACATGGGTTTTTAGGCTTGACAGGTTATTATAGGAAATTTGTTCGTGATTACGGGATCATAGCTCAACCATTAACTAATCTATTGAAAAAGGGCCCATTTTCCTGGAATGCCGATGCAGACATAGCCTTTACAACCTTGAAAGAAGCCATGGCCTCAACACCCATTCTTGCAATGCCTAATTTCGACGAGCCTTTTGTCATTACCACGGATGCTTCAAATACTGGCATCGGGGCTGTATTATCCCAGCATGACAGACCCATTGCATTTATGAGTCGAGCATTAGGAATCTCCAAACAAACCTGGTCCACTTATGCAAAGGAGATGCTGGCGATCCTACAAGCAATCCGTACTTGGCGTCCATACTTGCTTGGTCGAAAGTTTTACATTCAAACTGACCAGCGTAGTCTCAAGTATCTAGTCGAACAACGGGTGGTCACACCAGAACAACAGAAATGGGTCTCCAAATTATTGGGATTTGACTATGAAATTATATGCAAGCCGGGCAAAGAGAACAAGGTTGCTGATGCCTTATCTCGGGTTAGTGGCAGCCCAAGCCTAAATGCTCTTTTCCTCCCTCACACTTCACTTTGGGATCAGATTCGAGCTACAATTTCTACTCATCCATACATGATTGAGATAGGCAGATTGGCAACAGAAAATCCAGGAACACCATATTCTTGGTGAAATGGATTGATTCTTTAAAAGAATCGGGTCGTGGTTCCTCCTAATTCTGATTTAATTTTTCAGATTTTACAGGAATTTCATGATTCACCTAGTGGAGGCCATTCTGGAATCTTGCGCACCTACAAACGGATTGCTCAGCAATTTTATTAGCCCTCAATGCGCAACCGGATTCAGGAATACATTGCCGCTTGTTCTATTTGTCAAAAGAATAAAGCTACTACATCATTACCGGCGGGGCTTCTTCAACCTTTGCCCATACCACACCAGGTTTGGGATGATATTGCAATGGATTTCATTGATGGACTTCCTTCCTCTTGTGGCAAAAATTCGGTGCTAGTGGTAATTGATCGACTCCACAAGTATGCACATTTCTTGTCTCTATCTCATCCATATTCTACAAAAAATGTGGCTGACAAGTTTGTGGATGGAGTAGTTAAATATCACAGAATGCCCAAATCCATCGTCAGTGACAGGTATCCGATTTTTATTAGCCATTTTTTGGGCGAATTTTTCAAGCTCTCTGGTACAAAACTTAATATGAGTTCATCGTATCATCTCGAAACCGATGGGCAATCAGAGGTCACTAACAGGTTTTTGGAGTAGTACCTCCGATGTTTTGCATCACAACAGCCCCGCAAATGGAGCTCGTTCCTCCCTTGGGCAGAATACTGGTATAATACTTCCTTTCATCGATCAATTGGAATGACTCCCTTTATGGCTTTGTATGGCAGACCTCCACCTATGGTGCCACGGTATGAAATTGGTCAATCCCCTGTTCATGAAGTTGATCAGACCTTGAAAACTAGAGATGAAATCTTACAGGAGCTGAAATCCCATCTTTCCCGTGCTGCTAATCAAATGAAACAGTATGCTGATTCGAAACGAAGGAATATTGAATTCCAAATTGGTGACCATGTTTACCTTAAGCTGCAGCCTTATCGTCAACATTCAGTTTACAAGAGAGCATTTCAAAAGCTTGCAAGTCGTTATTATGAGCCCTTCCCAGTAGAAGAAAAAATTGGGCAATTGGCTTACAAATTAAAGCTACCTGCTGGTTCTAAGATTCATCCTGTCTTCCATGTTTCGCTTCTCAAAAAACATATTGGAGATAATTTGCCTGTGTCTGATGTTTTGCCTCAAATATCAGTTGATGGTGATGCCATGTTGGAGCCAGCAGAGGTCTTGGATACAAGGTGGATTAGACATGGTTCAAAGGCTGTACAAGAAAGTTTGGTTCTGTAGAAACATTTGCCGCGGGATGATGCTACATGGGAGAATTCTGCTGAGCTGCACTCCAGATTTCCAAATCTGAACCTTGAGGACAAGGTTCCTTCAAATGGGGGAAGCAATGATAGAACCCCGCCACGAAGGTCTTCGAGGATTCCTATCCAGAATAAGAAGTACTTGGACTAAGTCTTGATTTAGTTGCTGCTTACTTGTTAGTCTTATGTTTAATAAGTCAAATTTGCTATTATGAATTGTTGAATAACAGCAAATATTGCCTATTTATGCTCATAAGTGTCGTTTAAGGCCTTTAGAATAGGACCAGTTAGTTTTATTTTCTCTCCTATTTATACCTTTGTATTTGCAGCGGAAGTATTCATTGAAAATAACACCAGAAAACTTCTTATTCTGAGAATTTATTCTCTTGGCTTTGACTGGGACCTATCAGAATTAGAATATGTCTACTACGATCACACTGCATTCTTAGCTTGCATCGATTATGTCTGGTTTTCCTAAGGTACAATAGGAGGAAATTTGCATGATTTTATGAAGTTTATGGAACAACCGAAATCAAGTTGTATGGCACCAAAAGACGCAGGACCCATCTTTCATTATTCGTAGAGTCTTAACAGCACTTTCTGAATGGCAATCTATTCAACAAAGGAACAAAACCACATCCTCAACAAAGCTGCACTTTCAACCTAAATGGCAAGCTCCACCACCGAATCATTTTAAATGTAATGTCGATGTGGCGCTTTTATCTTCTGGATTTTATGGAGTAGGGATGGTGATTTAGGATTGTAACGGCCTAAACTGTGTGGGAAGGTTAATGCTCGTACCAGGATGGCGGGATCCCATAATGGGTGAAGCGTTATATTTTCAGGAAGCACTAAGCTGGATTAAAAGCCTCTCCTTTTCTCCGATTTGTGTAGAAACGGATTGTCAAATAATTACCCAATTTCTGAACGCCACATAAACTCTTCCTTCCTATTTTTCGATAATCATCCAGGATTGTCAAGCTCTTCTTCAAGAGCATCGGTTTCTTTCTACTGTTTTTGTTAAGAGATCAACGAATCAAGTCGCTCATAAGATAGCTAGAGCGGCTAATTCTATGTCTGGTTTCGAATAGGGGGTATGCCTTCCAAGTTTTCTGTATGACGTTTTATCTTTGGATATGAATAATATGCGCTAAGCGCACATGATAACGTTTCAAAAAAATAAAAAAATAAATAAAATTATAAAAATATGTTTTAAGTACATCTTTATGCGCCTTTTCCCTAGCTCACCCCTTGAAAGGCATCAATCTTATAAAGAGATAGACACCGTCGCACTTCTAAACTCGAACAGACAAGAAAAAAGAAAGATTCCTTTTCTATGATACTCCAAATCAGATCGGACAACGGGCAAAGATTCAAATTTGCTCGAACGTAATAATTCATAAATAGGCATACTTTAAATGAATTATTTGACAAATTAGCAGACTCAACGAACTAAAAGCAAATCATAAGCTTAATCAAATAATCAAAAACAAACTCGTAACTACCAATGAACCTAACTCCACGATCACAAAGTAAATGAAGATTCTTATTGATCTTTTCAGGTTTATTAGTCAAGCATCTTAGAATTTCATGATTTGATATTATAACACCAGAAGCTTTCAGTTTTAGAAAAATATAAGAGCTGACACAAGAATCCAAGAAGCTCGACATTGAGGATACTTGCCTGTTAGGAGATAGCCTGGAAATCTACAGATTAAGCAGAAAAAAATTACAGAGCTTCTCAAACATTGAAAATGGCCACCCGCATTTGTCAAAATCGGCTCAAATGGAATCGTTTACCACCGTCTCTTCAAAACCATCTTTGCCAAATAGCTCGGAACAAAAGGCCTTATGAAATTTATTACTTTGTGAGCTTGTAATGGATACAAGCAAAAACAATGTGTGCAATTCCTACAAGGGTGCATTACGTAGATATCTCCTCTCATAAAAACCAGTAATCTGATCAGCCACAGCCCACATGATGGCCTGGCCGGGTGGGATTCTCATGAGCCGAGGAAGCAATCCTTTCCACAAGGCGCGGACTCCTTCCTCAGTGTATATCGTTCTGATTGCATGGATCATCCCTCTGTACTTCAAGTTTCCCCCTGCCCGGGTTTGAGCCATCAGCCTAGTTTTCACTACATCAAACGGACCAGTGCATATTGGACCTGCTGTTCCAGCAAGAAATCCCGATATCATAGACTGCCATGGTTGGAGAACTTTCCCATCACCTTCATGTTTATCCCACAAGAGTACATCAAAAGCATTCTTGGCTGTGAACATAGCTGCCTGATTAGTCCCATTGCGCATGACAGTTGGAGCAGCCCCCGCCCAAAGTCCAAGAAGACCTTCTTCCCGGATGATCATACGCGCACAGTGTATGGGACCCTTGTACTTCAAAAGCTCAGGACTAAGTCCTTTTTGCTGCTGTAACCTAATCTTAACAACCTGCATCAATCAAAAGGAAATTCAACTTTGAAACAATTGCCCTGATATCTAACCAGAGCAACTCTGAATATTAAACTCCGAAATGTGTGGATTACAAATCTGATGTTAGTTTCACAATAATGGATCATTAATCATCATAAGCATAAACATTCATTCCTTCCTTGCAATCACAAGATTCACAATAGCACATTCATGTGCACGGTGTTAAATCTACACATTGTTTTAGCAAGTTTATGATAAACAAGTGTGATTGAGGAGGAAGTAACTATCCCCTCTAATGGATGAATTAGTCTATGAGGAATACACCCTTTTCCTTAATAGCAAATCACAATTAGAAAAGTTCATTTTCTAATCATGGTTGTAGCTAGTAGACAGTACCACAAAAACCTTCGCCTCAAATTTCCAAGTAAAATAAGCCAAGAGGAACAGATTCAAACAACAAAAATGGCAAATCAGCAAGAACCCAATTTCACATTTCCCACAAAAACCCCAAAGCCTAACCTCAAAGGGAGTAACAATAACAAGAGCTTCAAGAACTCCAGCACCAAACCCAGAGAGAGCTCTCCCACGATTACTAAGCTTCCCGGTCTCTGAGTCCTTAAACCCAGCTTGCAACACCGCATTGGACCCCATACGAAGCGCGTACTTCAACGTCAAGTGAGTCGCAAACGGAGTCAACCCTTTCCACAAGGCTCTAACGCCTTCGGTTTTCGCAACGGTGGAGCCACAGTGAGCTATGCCCTTGTACGTACCGGTCTTGTCGAGCTGCAACCTGGTCTTGATCACATCAATGGGCTGCAGACAACACGCCTCAACGATCCCTCCTATCGACCCCGACATCGCCTTCATATACGGTGGGATCGACGCCTTTTGATGGTTTGGTTCCGTCATGGAGTTTGTGGAGAGGAATGGAGCTCTTGAATGATTTAGTGATTGGACGTGAAGTCGAAGAAGGAGAGGTGAGAAGTTGTCTTCTCTTTCTCTTCTTCTACTTTTGCTAGGCTAGATTCTTTGCGTCCGTTATTTTGCGTTCCAAGTTCTGAAGTTTTTGACGCCTACCTTTTGTTGGGGTTTAAATTAGAGTCGCTGCGGTTCAATCTGGCATGAAATAAATGGGATATATGGCAATCGCCCGGCCGGCCTGACTACTGTTAGCCTTACTCGGCCTGATTTGAACTGTTTTCCTTAAATTAAAAATATAAAATAACTTTTTTTTCCTACGAGATGTCTTAGGAGGATCTCAATAATGAGAAGACACCTTTAAACTATCCACACCCAAACTATATTAAATTTTTAATATCGGCAGAGTGTAGAATCCACTAACAAGAATTAGGCTTGGGTCAACTATTGTCCAAATAGTTGACCCTTACCACTTATAAATCCTTTAACATTTTTATGTTTAGTCAATATAGGATACTCTAACACTCCCGCTCAAGTGTAACTGGGACTGGACATCCAGTTGTCACTTAAAATATACGCAATGGTAACCGGACCGGACCGCTGAGACTGGACATCCAGACGGACAATCGGGAAATAAATAATCCAGACCAAACTTGCTCTAATACTATTTTGAATTTTTAATATGGGTAGAGTGTAGAGTTCACTAACAAGAATTAGACTTGGGTCAACCATTGTTCAAATAACTAGAACTAGTTGTTTGGATAGTTGACCCTTACCACTTATAAACCCTTTAACATTTTGTTAGCACCCTTCATAGTTATCAGCATGCTAGTATTAATATTAGTAAACATCCACTAAGACATTCAAACCCACATCCGTAGGGGTACAATGGGGAGGGGAACAAATACAAATGCCACATAAGCTGGAGGTTAGGAATTAGTTACAGAGAGAGAGTGAAAATGAGGAGGTACAGAAGATATATAGGATTCAGTATAGAGAGGGGGACAACATGATTTCATATTCTGGAAAATACAGATTTTGTATTGGCCTGAGAGCTATCTTCCAGGAGTTATACTGCTACTGTACCCTATATTTACGTAAATAATACAAATCTCTACTAATATTCCTATCAATTGGTGCTTTCATTGAGAGACCAAGGGGTAGAGATTGTATACCAACTAGAATGGAGGCTAGAGTATCGGCATTAGAGGCGTCTCTTAGGAGGCAGGAATCATCCCTCTCAGCATAAGAGGGAATGATTAAATCGCATGACACCACTTTGAAGGATCTTCAATCGCAGCTAAGCTCTTTGATGGCTAGCGTG
>JANIJH010000005.1:798883-812685 GCA_024520975.1 Erythroxylum areolatum | reverse complement strand
TGGGTTTCAATCGTTGATGGCCAGAAACTCGCATAAACAGAAGATGGGCGAAGAAGAACCATCGGCATTTACCCATCATGCGTCCTCTTCAGCTGGTGGTGATAGAGCCGAGCACCTCTCTTCGGTTACCGCCAGCAACGACAGACCCACAAATGGACCGCAAGGAGCTGGGCATCGCCGACAAGTTGACCACACTTCTTCGGCTGCTACAAAACGCGCATTGGAGGAATATAGGAATGTCGCGCGTGGGTCGACCTCCCTGCTTTCCATGGGGATGACCCATTCCCATGGGTCACGAGGGCCGAATCGTATTTTCTGATTCATGAAATCCCACCGGAGCTTCGTATACCCATGATTCAGATTTGCATGGAGGGGTCGACTCTCTATTGGTTCATGAATTTACGGGAGCTAGATCCACGTATGACTTGGGAGAGATTCAAACACTCACTGTTCGATCGTTATGGAGGCAAGGATGAGGGAGACCCGATTGAATAGCTAAAATCGATATTTCAGAAGGGTTCGGTCGACGACTATATTGACTATTTTGAGAAGGTGGCGTCTCAAATAGGTCATTTTCCGAAAGAGTGGTATATGAGCTGTTTTCTCGGAGGTCTACGAGAAGAAATACGGAACAGGGTCAAAACCCACGACCCCCCAATTCGGGTTTGACTCCTTTCAATCGCAAGGAAGGTTGAAAAGGAGTTAGTGGGTGAGGGTGTGATTCGGCCATGGGAAGGAAGGAGAAAACCAAACGGTTTTCATGCATACGATGGGCCCCGTATAGGAAATTCCAACATGTTTCGCCCAGCTCAACTGTATCATGCAGGGGGAACTATTAAAAATGACGTGAAGGAGCCACTCAATAAGCAAGGGGTCCCACCTCTGAGGTTCACCGACCTGGGCACCCAAAATGGAAGGGAACACGTAATTTGTCCTATGATCAGCTGATGGAAAGGAGGGCAAAAGGCTTATGTTTTGAATGTGGGCATACTTTCGGTCCTCTCCATCGCTGTCCAGACAAAGAATATAGGTTAATTGTATGGGAAGGTGACGAAACAGACGTGGGAGGAAGTCACCGAGAAGCACCGGCGGTAGAGGATCAGCAAGGAGAATGGGAGTTAGTGTGCAATACTATGGAGTTCATGGAATTGGGAAGTGATCAATCCTCACCCCCGAAGTCGATGGTCTTAATAGGTAAGTTAAATAAATTGCCTATTGTTATAATGGTTGATAGTACAACCTTGTGTCCCGAAGATTGGTTCAAGCCATGGGTATTGTTGTTACTTCAACCAGAACCTTCGGTGTGAGGCTAGGGAATGGATATCGAGTTTTCTTACAAGGTGTTTGCAAGGAGATTACACCGGAGTTGAATGGAGAGGAGTTTATTTTGGACGCATATGTATTTGACACAGGGGGGCAGATCTAATCTTGCGTGTTGCCTGGCTAGAAACACTAGGGGTGGTGAGAGTTGATTGGAAGAGAATGCACATGTCATTCGATCGGAATGGAATAGAGATTATCCTGCAGGGAATCAATATGCATACTTCTCCTCATGTACTGCAACCAATTTTGAAGCATCAAGAGTTGGAAGCTGAAGGATTGTTGTGGTCTTTAGAGATCGGAAGAACTCTAACTGATGAAATGGGAACCTCGAATAAGGGTCAAAGAGATGATTTGGAGGTTGTTTTATTCAGTGGCTTGTTCGTTGGCGAAACACACCACCAGCAGAAGAAGAAGGGCAATTCCCTTTCATCCATCTTGAGGACAAGGTGCCTTTTGAGGGGGAAGGAATTGCTAGCACCCTTCATAGTTATCAGCATGCTAGTATTAGTATTAGGAAACAGCCACTAAGACATTCAAACTCACATCCGTAGGGGTACAATGGGAGGGGAACAAATACAAATGCCATATAGGCTGGAGGTTAGGAATTAGTTACAGAGAGAGAGTGAGAATGAGGAGGTACAGAAGATATATAGGATTCGGTATAGAGAGGGGGACAGCATGATTTCATAATCTGGAAAATACAGATTTTGTATTGACCTGGGAGCTATCTTCCAGGAGTTATACTGCTACTGTACCCTACATTTACGTAAATAATACAAATCTTTACTAATATTCCTATCAATTTTCATGTTTAGTCAATATGAGATACTCTAATAGATTAATCTCTGCTCGAGTCGGATAGGTCCCTTACAAGAAACAAAACTCTGATCTTAAATTTTAAACAGCTGCATACATAAAAAGGACTCAAACTCACAACCTCACTTAAGCTAAAAAAACCCCTTACTAACTCACCTACACCTGGAGTTTAAAATAACGTTGTTTAACTTCTATGATCACCTTGAAATCGTTCAAACAACATTGCTTTAATTTCACTTCTCAATCAAAACAACATTACTTTACAAGTCTCAACCCGACTTGAAATCTCATTGATGAAAACCTAACTCGTTGCCTTCGGATTGAATTGTTCAATTCTAGCTAAAATGCACACAGCATCGTTTTTGGATGTACAACGTCAAGTTTGTTGACTTGTTCTCTGGCAAGTTTTCCGGGATCATGTGCAAACTAAGTGAAACAGTTTCTTGAGAAAGGAAAAAAGGTTCAGGCACTAAATATACAGACCATTAACATCATTTTAATCCTGGAATGATAAAAATTCTAGTAGAGAAAAATCTGAAAAGGAGAACCAAAACTTTTCTTAATTGATCTGTTCATAAGACTAAGACAAAAAGAACTTGTACAACATCTAAAGCATAAGCAAAACCCATTATAGTCATCTAGCTGGAACTTGAGCAATACTCGATGCGAGTCTGATGATAGGGATTGGCTCCTGGGAGAGAACTAATGGCTTGTTGCTAAAGCAGTCACCAATAAACCAAGCACAAGAAAGGGCTGAGCACTAGCCTGCATTACAAGACAATATTCAATTAATATTTGGTAAGTAAGTGTAATAATCTAAGCATGGAGAAAATCTGCCTAGAAACCCGATCAAGCTGAACCCCCAAACTTGAAGCCTGATACTCAGACCCTTTTGCCAACTCTACTCTCGAACTCCTTCCAAACACTATTCTCTGCCTAGTCTTAAGTACTGTGTTCTCTCTGTTCAATGTAATGTGATCGATTGAAATGTTTCTACCTAGCCAAAGATTTTTGCAAAGCAATAATCTAATGTGCTGCTTCCATAATCAAGGGTAAAGGAGGTAGGAGATTGCACTTCACCTGGTATTTAACATCATACTTTACGGGGTCCTTGAGAAAGTATTGAAACTGCAGTACATAAGGAATGCAGTAAGAATTTAGTATTGAATCCTGAATATATATGCATACAGAAGAGTAAATGAAATCACATGATTGGTGAATAGTAAAATATTGCTGAAATCGTATTTATATGGGTCAGGCCCAGACATGCTAAGGCCTGACCTTGAGCATGACCGGATCCAAATATTGGAGTCCTAGTCTGGCCAAACAAATTTGACCCATTGAGTTCAAACTAGGCCGTCCTGATTTCTCTTAATTGCTCAGATTTGAAAAAAAATTGTCAAGTCCGACACCCAATTCCGAGTACAGTCAAACCAAACTTGATTCATTGACTTTGTGCCCGGGCTTTTTTGCCTACCGGTGACTTAAAAATGCTAGATGAGTACTTCTAAGAAAGTGGCTTTACCTGGAAAATGATCTGAGGGATTATAAGAGCTAGCAAGGCCAAGGCATAATAAGGTTTCCCAGCTCCCAGCAAGTATCCTGCAGACATCAATATTCATACCCTTCAGTAAGGTACCTGTTCTGTTATATCTAGATTAGTTAGATATATTTTCTAACATGAGTTCTTCTAAAGCATAAAACAATTATATTTATGTTCGTTGCACGCGATGAGGAAAGCCCACAACGAAGCAAATTGATGTGAACACAAAGCATTGCAGCGACCTTTTTTCCATGTCCAAGAAGAGGCTTAACTTATTATGAAGCATTATTTCTGAAAGTTCTTATTAACCTAAAGTGCATAGCTCAAAAGCAACTAGTTGCATGCTCTTTATTCATGTTCAAGCTTCAGTTGATGTGGACTTAGGTCATTGTCAGACCTATGCAAGGTCCCGTCAATACAAAAAATAACATGCGTTGATTGAGTTATAGATAATTTAATGATTCAAGTTTTATCAGAATACAGCAAAGAGCAAACCACCCATTTAAACGAAACAGCTTACCAGCCACTGATATCTGTGTGATGTCTATAGCACCAACACAAATCCATTTAGCAGTCTCAGCACCAAAAGCTACTGGTAAGGACTGTCCAGATAGGATTACAGTATGAGACTATAGTAGACAAGAAACTGATATCTGAAATTAATTTGTCAAAAGCACATCTTGCAGTCACATAATTTCTTGAGAGATAGTACTTAACCTGAAGTCCCATTGCTCTATCGCCTTCAATACTTTTAAAGTCATTCACAATTGCAATACCTAGCTGAAACATAAAACAACTGTGAATTAGGTACGAGAAAAATGGGAAATACATTAAGAAACTTCAGCTGTCTCGGTCATACCCCAGCTATGCTGTATAAGAGAGTCAGGACAATTATGTCCGGTGTAAGGGTTCCGAACAAAGCTTGACCAGCCCACCTATCAATAAATGAACCAACTCAAAAGCTTCTTACCAAAACCTATATAGTTCATGAACAGAATTTAGTAGTTTAAAGTTTTAATAGTTCAAAATAACGTGAAGTTCAAGATAGCAGCCATGAAGTCTGGACACATGTAAATGTGAATTCTAGGTTGATGAGATTTATTAGATCAGAAGTGAGAAGATCTCAGCAAGTGATAGGTTCTTCTCACTTTTATGGTATCAAGCAAAGTAACTTGATTAATTATTTACCCTATTTATGTCTCGAATAAGACGTATTTTCTAACAAGTTAAAAGAACTCTACCCTTCTCATGTGCATCACTAGGAGAACACTGAACAGTACAAGACCTTCAAGCACTCTTCTTGGAAGATAATAAGATAAACAAATTAACTCTATTATCCCTTTTGTTAAACCAAGCAGACAATGTTGGGCACAGAAGGACAGCGCTCGTTGGAAAATGGACAATATTAAGATTGAAGATGATTTATCACTTGTTGGTGAATATTTTATTAAGAATGTAAAAAGGGAAGTATCTGAACCATGGCAAACTGATATAGCTTGCTCCCAAAGCGAAATTTCCGATCCATCCATTTTGTTTGAGCTGTAACAATTGTATAATCTGGGTGTAAGCATGTGTAGAATGGAAGTCGTAACTTGAGGATCCAAAGGTGAAAACATAATGGAAGTCGTAACTTGAGGACCCAAAGGTGAAAACATACCTTCAAAGGTGGAGCAGAATATATGTATGACAGTAAGGATCCACCAATAGCAAGGTAAAAAACTATCGGAAAGTCGTGTCCTGCCTATATAAGGCAATCCATTAATAACCAATAGAAAATATCAACATGTACTTTAAAAACGGTAGACATCAACAGATAAAAACCTTGCACCAACCACTTAAACTACCTACCCATGTATCCAACAAACCAGCCAAAACAAGGCCTCCAAGAAGAAGCACCCAAATTTGGGTAATAACCTGCAGAAAGTTTCAAGAAATAGATAAGAGACAACTAAATCAACTCATAAATACAGTATCCAAATTTCATTCTCTGTTTCAGACCTCATTCTCGGAAATTGCTCCAGAAGGAATCGGCCTATAAGGTTCATTAATTGCATCAATCTCCCGGTCATAATAATCATTAAGTGTCTACAAAAGAAAGGTCAGAAAAAGATTTCACAGTTTAAGTTAAAAGATCCAAATTCAGTCAAAAACCAAAACCTGTCAACACAAGTGGAAGTAAACCTGAGTGTAGCCAGTAAGACATGGTCCAGACATCATCATGCAAACAATGGATTTGGCAACATCTTCCAAATTCCAGTGGAAGTTTCCTATAATGTAGCAAGATGGTGCTTGAAGTGAGAGTATGGAGCAGATTTTCTTTGCAGGCATACAAAGGGAAGCAATAAATCAATTGTGATGAGAGAGCCAAAACCAGTATAAAGTCAATCTTGCTATCCCAACAAAAAGCAGATTATGCACAATGCGCATACTTACTCAAACTCAACAGGAATCCTCACAGAGAAAAATATGGCATAGATGCATAAGAAAATAAAGGAAAAGGAAAGAAGTCTACTGAGATTCATCAATTAAATTTATAACTCAACAGGAATCCTCGCAGAGAAAAATATGGCATAGTTGTATAAGAAAATAAAGGAAAAGGAAAGAAAGTCTACTGACATTCATCAACTAAATTTATGAATGGCAGCATGAATTGTAAGAAGAAAAGAAAAACTTTAAAGAAAACTATTTATTTTAGAAACAAGATTCACCAACTGATATGAAAGAATCAATTAAAATTATTCAGCAGGGTGTTTCATAGGTTCTGCAGTAACTGGTCTGAAATTGACTTGGAAAGTCTTGAGAAGTTCATAAATTCGCAGAGTAGTGGAAGTTTATCCAAGCTTTTTGAATGAAAAAACAAAGCACCAGTTTTCTAAAACCAATATCGACATAAAGATGCTTTAAAATCTTGACAAGAAGTCAGAATACCAGAAGCAGCAGCTCCGCAAACTATTCCCCAAACCAACGGAGGCCAAGTGACAGGTTTTGTGAGTTGAAGACGAATTTTCCATTTATTCTGTACCACAAGAAAAAAGGTTCAATCAACTCAAAATTCTCTTATTATGGCCTATAATTCTTATCTCAACTTCTAACTCAATACAAGCATGAACTTGAAATACATATACAATAGCTTGGTAACATGGAAATTATATTATATCAGAATACACCTTAAACACTACTTTAAAACACCTCCTTTTCCTTTAAGACCACGTATTGAAGTTATATAGATCATAATAACTCTCGTGTACTTAGTTTATGCTCTAAGGTACTTTTGATTCAGTTTTGATTCGATCATCAACTTATAGCTTCTATTGCTACTTTTTTTTTTTTTTCCTTCACTTGCAAGTTGCAATAATGAAACATCAGGTTAAGCATCAAAATCTTACTGGAAAATATATTTTTAAAAAAACAGCAATTGAAGCTCTAAGTTACTCTCAAAGAAGGAAAACTTTGAACAGTCAAAAGAAAAGAAAAAAGAGATAAAAGGGCAGTGGCACTCACAGTTTCCTGAGACGCTCCTTTAATGCCAAGTAGCTGGTTAACACTAGAACCACCATTGTTGGGTGCCTTATCAGGTGCCTTTGATTTGACTGCCAAACACATACACATGGAAAAAAAAAATTGCAAACTCTTCTCCTGATCCCTCACAGGAGCTAACAAAAACATAATAAAGTTTCTAAAGATCAACAGAAAATTACATTCATTTGTTTCAGTCTCCGCTGATTTAATTGTAAGCCTACGCCCTGCAACACCAACACCGAAATCCCTTAGTAAGGACCAAGTAAATCGTATGAATCAATAGACAAAGTGAGTGAAACAGAAAGTAGAGCACTAACGACTTGACTCGCTCAGCGGTGAGATGAGCGAGCGAGTCCGAACTCGCTTGGCGTTGACATTTGATAAGTTTATGGCCAAAGCTGTGTTAAGCACGGACGCCATTGGAGATAAAGAAGTGGGAGAGTGCGAGTGCACGGGTATATTTGTAGTAATTATAAGAGCTTGGGTTACGGTGCGGTCGGCTGTAGCTAAACTCAGGCCTCCTGATGACGTAGCACATGATTATTGATTTGTACGTGCCCGATTGTCTGTCTTCCGACAGGTACATGCGACGATTCTCGGGCAGGAGTCTGGTCGTCCGTCTTTGACAATTGACGTCATTTTGTGAATCATCAAAACGACGTAGCAATAGGCAATAAGGTAGTAATCAATTTAATTATTTAATTTTTGTTATAAATTACTAATATCTTAATCTTTAATTTTCATCGAATAAATATTAAATTATTTAAAATTATTTTTCTGACAAAAAACCAAATTAGAGTGTATATAATAATAATAATTTATTTTATAAAAATAATACTGAAGTATTTAATGAGCTTTTAATAATAAGTAAATAATTAAATTAAGCCTTTTTTCTTATGAATTTATAATTTTTTGAATTTTTCAAAATTTTAATAAGAGTTTGTGTCAATATTGATTTAATCACTTAGTATTATTTAAAACAAAGATAACTTCAATGATACTTATATTTTATAAAGAACTTGTAAAAACTATTTTTGAATGATATTAAATAAATTTTTAAGTATTAATAATAATTTATAAATTAAAAGTAAATGATGTATATTTTATTAACTAACGTAAACAACAATACTCAGCAAAAATTTTACTTGAATATAAGATTTAAAAAGGTTTAATAATACGGAATCTTATCTTTATATATAAACATGAACAAATCCATATTGGAAGCAAATAAGGACACTTGGAGTCATTGCTTTAAAAAAAATTCATATAAAAAATTATTATTTTAAATTTTATTCTCATAAAATAAAATAAAATTTTGCTCTTATTAAAATTTTGCCTCTATTAAAATTTTGCTTCCAGTTAAAATTTTTTTTGAATCCGTCTCTAATTATAAACATACTGTTTAAAAGTATATTTTTTTAGTGCTTTACCTAAAGTGTGGTGGACCATAAGGCATTATGAAATGATATGATCGTTAATTTCTAAGCTACCTACGACCTAACTTGATTGTCTTTTAATGAAAGTCTTTTTAGCTCTAACTTTGCTTTCTTTAACCTTTTCTTCGTTTTGTTTCATTTGGAGCTTGCAGCTTCTCTCGTGCCACCTCACCAACTAAATATTCAACTAACCTTGAGCCACTTAGGCCTCACGGCCCCGTTGAAGACACTAGGCAGTGCATCCAGCCTAGGCTTAAGTGTTCAGAGTTTTCGGGTCAGATCATTAGACCCAAAAAGTTCAATTAAATTTTAATTTTCAATCAAACGATGCCATTTTATTTTTTTTTGAGAAAAACGATGCCATTTTATTATTTAGTAGATGATCATTTTGATTAGTTTGTTTATTTTATAACGATATGAGTTTAAGTATAGATGACTTTAAGGTGTCGTTATCGTAATTAAAACCCTTTTAATAAATCTCGTGATTATGGGCGAATTCACAAAAAAAACTTAATAATTATTTTTAATTTTGAAATGCTTCAAACTGCATCTTGAAGCTTGATTCTAAATTTGAATCAAAATATAAATTCAAATTTTAAGCTTGAATCAACATTTTAAGTACTTACATGTTCTATTGTTCTCAAATTTCGTATACCGATCAATAATTTAATTAGTCTTGGGTAAACAAAATTTCATATAGAAGGAACAGAGCTTTCGTCACTGGTAGAGACTAACAAGTTGGAATTACAACAACCTTATTAACAGGAAAATATAGATAGCAGATAAGGAAATTTATGAAAGATACCGAAAATTTTTTTTAATGTAATTTCTGGATTTACAAGAAAAAACAATAGGAAAATCCGAATGATGTAATAGTTTCACAAAATCTTCGATATAATGGCAGTCGTTTTTGGCATAATCAAACCGAAAAAAATAAATTCCTAAATATAAATAAAAAAGTAATATCGAAATTTGTTAATGCAGTTCGGCACATCATGTCTACGTTTGCAGGACTCTCACCTAATTGAATACTTTCACTAATAATAATAATTTGTATACAAAGCTTTATTAAGCAGATATCACTCAACTCTTGATACTATCATTCGTTCTTACAACTCATTAAAGTATTTCACACCCAATGATATGACTGATTCGTGTTAATTTCAATAGATAATTTTCTTAATGATGTTTAATGATAACGAAATAAAATAAATAACTTAAGTGATTAAACAAAATTCAACATAGATGAAAACACTTAAAATAAAAAGAAGATAATTTCTCTAATTAATTCAGCTCCTTTGTTGACTGATGGAAAAGTTGTTTACCAATTGAAACTGTCATATTAAGTTGTTGAAATTTTTGGAACATCATCTTCAACATTGATAGCCATATTACAGATATAATCAACACCTAATCAACTCACAAAAATCACTCAAACGATCAGATATGGCAATTACTAGAATCACGAAAACTTCTGAAATTTTTCGGACACCAAAAATCACAAAAACCAGCCACACAAGGTTTATACAAATATAAGAAAAAACCCAGCGAGAGACAAACCGCAGCTATCAAAACAAGGAAAAACAAAGCTCCACCAAAATCACACAGGAAACCACACTAAACGCAGCAATAAGATGGATTAATCATCAATGTGAAATCAGCGCAACAACACACCCATCCAATTGACAACCACTGACGTAAAAGTTGCAGCTAAAATCGATCAACCACAAAACAATAGACACACTTGGCCACAAAAAAACATCAACAACCACAAAAACATAGTCCCAAATTCACGTTAAGCTTAGGAAAACAGCTTCTTAAGCTCACAAAACAGAATGACAACTCTAGTAAAAGCGCAATACAAAAATCTCGAGCCAAGGGTGACGTGATCAGTCAAGAAGTTTGCAACAAATGCGCTTCTATCTTAACTCAATTAGCTCACAGATATCATCGACAAAATCTCTTGAATATTCAGGTACTAAGTCATCCAACATAGGTCGATTTTACTCTAAAAAAACGACAACAATCAACCCTATACACATTCGAATCTTAGTCATATTACAGACGTAAAAAGTCAACTGAAATTTTTATTGATAGTCGTTATCTTATATATATTAGATCTCATTTTGATTAGAATTTTAATTTCAGACGATCTATCAGATAATGTCAAAATTAAAAAACAATAACATATATCTTAAAACAATATAAAAATAGTCATAATTTATCATTTTTAATTACCTTATTTAACTGTTTTCCTTTGTCCATCAATGGTTGATGATTAGTTAAAAGCTTAAGCACGCAGAAGCAAGAAGCCGCCTTCGGACCTTCCTCTCTACCCATAATCACTGTGTTTCTTTTTAACCCAACTCCCAACTAGAAAACGATAACATAGACAGAGAAACAAAGTCCTGTTGTTGCACAAGCAAAACCATAGAAATTTCAAGACTTATTGGACAGAAGTCGGACAGGAAGAGACAGAAACTAAGCTAGTTTCATGTTTAAGGAAAGGACAGAAGCTTTACTCTGTCAAGACGAATGAGCTAGGCAATAAGAGCCACGAGAGAGAGCGCTGACGAGGGGGAGAACGGCTACCAGTTCACTATACTAACATTAAGGCCCTGATTTTCAATTAGTTGATTGTATTAATTATTAGTTAATTTTATTAGCTAATAGCTGATTCTATCAGCTGATTTGACTAGTAGATTGTATTAGCTGTTTGATAGAGATGTTTAGTAAAATTAACTATTTATGTGTAAAATGACTTATGAGAACATGACTTTAAAAAAGATGTAAGGATATGAATATTATATATTTAATATTTTGTTAGATATTCTTAATAAATAATATTAAATTATTTAATGAATTAATAAATCAGAGTTAAATAAAATTTTTAATCTAATTAAAATTTAATATATTTTTGTTTATGATTTATAATTTTTTGAATTATTAAAATAAATAACAAAAGTTGAAATGTTTAAATTAATTAAGACATGGAAAACAAATTTTACAAAATAATAATTATTATTAATTGTTGGATGTGGAATATGAGTGGTGTTTGAGTATTCTAAAACAAATGGCTGGATTCTATAATTTATAAATTAACTACGTAATTTTAATAAACTAATCAATTTTTAAAATTTAAATTTTTATCTTAAATTTTTATTTTAAAAATTAAATATTTTATAAAATTAATAATAGCATAATTAAAATTAAAATTTAATTTAATTTTTTATTATAATAATAAGTAAAATAAAATTAAAAATTAAAAAACAACAACAAAAGTGAACTGTCGGCAAATGTGGCCACCTCTTTCCCCAATAGTCAAGCCTCATAGGTTTTATGGTTTCAGCTGTTAGCTTAAAAACGCTCCCATGTTGGAGCTTTTTATAAAAGAGCTGGTTGGGTTGAATTAGTCAACCTAATCAACTCATAACTAAACACTAAAATAGCTTTTTAATACAGTTAAATATCTAAAAATGAGTCAATCAGCTGAAAAATAGCTTATAAGCTGTTTATCAAACGCAGCCTAAAAGTTTATTTGGTTGATAGCTGGTCAACTAACTTTTAGTTGATTGATTAAAATTGACTGTTTGACTTCATAAAAAAGTTATTGATGTTGTTTAGTTGTTGGCTAGTTAAATTGACTGATTCAACCCAACTAGCTAATTTGTCAAAAGTTGCAAACGAGGAGCATTTTGGCCAAACAACTAATTTAGTTATTTGGCAATTATGATATGACTTTCAATTCTTACTATTCGCGTTAGTCATCTCACGGGACAAATTCCGTAAAACATACAAACCTAAAACAAATAAATCACTCGGGGTGACTTATTTGTTATATTTTATGGGGTTGGGATTTGTCTCTAAGATTTTATTATTATTATTATCATTATTATTATTATTATTATATCTTGTTGTTGTTATTATTATTAGATTTTGTTGTTGTTGTTATTATCATTATTATTATTAGATTTTGTTGTTATTACTACTACTATTATTATTATTATTGGATTTTGTTGTTGTTGTTATTATTATTATTAGATTTTGTTGTTGTTATTATTATTATTATTATTAGATTTTGTTGTTTTTGTTATTATTATTATTATTATTGAATTTTGTTGTTGTTATTATTATTATTGAATTTTGTTGTTGTTGTTGTTGTTATTATTATTAGTTTTATGTCTTTTGTTAGATTTATAAACTTAATTTTTGTAGAATTAAATATTTAAAATCTAAATTATTATAAAAATATTCAACGAAATATTAAGATATATAATATTCATATCCTTATAATTTTTTTTAAAGTCATGTCTTCATAAGTCATTTTATAATAAACAGTTAATACTAAAAAGTTACTTTTACCAAACATCAAATGACAAACAGTTAATGCATCTGCTGGTCAAATCAGCTGATAAAATCAGCTATCAACTAATAGCTAATAGAATCAGTTAACAGTTAACGCAATCAACTGATTGCTAAACAAGACCTTATAGTTTCGGTTTTTAAATTTTTATTAAATATAAAATAATTCGTTAGAAAAAGGCAACACGTGACAAGTACAATAATAGTGACAACAACGATGTAAAACTCAATGTTATGAATACCGTACCGGACATGGTACCGGATTGAGCTCTGGATTGGAACTTTACTGGTACCGGTCAGTACCGGGTACCGTTTCGGGAAATTTTTTAAATTTATAAAATAGTCCATAAAATTTTTAAAAATTGAAAAATAGTCCATATTGATATATTATATAGTTGTACTGTATATTTTACTAGTTTATTGTTTACATCAACTATGCTTTCAAAAATCTTAATAATAAATAATAATAATTATTAATTTGAAATAACAATAATTTTTAAATATTTTACATATAAATAATAACAACAATTTTCATTCCTAACAATTATACAACAATCATATATAAATAATATTTGATCTAATAAATAACATATAAATAATATTTAATCTAATATTTAAAAACAATATCGGAAATTAAGTTGATAAGATAAAAGATTTATTATAGAAGTAACTAAAAATTAAATAATTTTAAAAATTTTAAAATATAATTAAAAATAGACTATCAACTAAAAATTAATTAATTTAAATAATTAATTATTTTATAAAACAAACTAATTAATTAATTAACTGATCAGAATTTAACA